>UESW01002170.1:207753-269124 GCA_900491605.1 Calamus simplicifolius
TTCCGAAGGATTCCAAGCATGGTCTCAAGGATAAATCTGGAGCTACTGAGAAGTGTGATCACCTCATCCATAGCCGCAAGAGATAAAGATTGAAGGCAAGATCATTGCTGGAAGATCTTTTGCAACCTTACTAAAATGCAGGCTTTAACATTATGGTGGTTGGATGGACTTTAGATAGATCGATCTAGATGAAGCTAGGTCGAGTCTAAGTCAAACCAAAGGAAAGTCGCATGATTGAGTTCTTGATTTATTTAAGTCCATATTGAGTTCAGATTGAGCGATGATCGAGTCAAAGAGAAGCATTGCTCTTCATCCAAAGTCTACAGCGATTAGAGTCGAAGAGGAGTATTGTATTGCCCCTGATCCAAGCCCAGACCGAGTAAAGATCAAGTCAAAGAAGTGCCTTGTTCTAAATTAAGCCCATATCAAGCGATGATTAAGTTAAAGAGAGAAGCATTGCTTTGAGGATAAGTTGCCCGAATCAAACCTAAATCAAGCTTAAATATGGAAGCCTTGCTCTAAAAGCAGGTGCATGCAAAAGAAGCATTGCTCCAAAATCAAATTCGGTTAATAAAATATTGCTCCAAAATAAAATTCAATTAAGGAAGCATTGCTCTAAAATAAAAGGTACTTACATTGAGCATTGCTCCAAAATCAAATTTAGCAAAGGAAACATTATTTCAAAAGCAAGTATATATATTAGATGGAGTATTGTTGCAAAATCAAATCCGCTCATATAGAGCATTGCTGCAAAATTAAATTCAACAATGGAGTATTGAACCCAAAATCAAGCTCAACCCAATTACAGGAGCTTTGCTCCTAATTTAAGTATGACTTACTCTTAACTTGAGTCTCACTCAATTCAAAAAAGAGTCTAACTCCTAATTCTTGAATGACTTAATTGAAGGAGGAGCCTTGCCCTTAATTCGAGCCTAACTCATCTCAAATCATTTCAAAGAGGAATCTTGCTCTTAGCTCAAGCTTGACTCGACCCAATGATTAGACTTTCTTCTAGTTTGAGCATGACTCAACTCAAATAATATGAGCCTTGCTCCTAATTCAAATATGACTCAACTCAAAGAGGAGTTATGCTCCTAATTCGAATATAATTCAAGCCCGATTCAACCCAAAATAAAGCATTGCTTTCAAATTAAGCCCATATCAAGCTTAAGCCAAGCTCAAAAAGGACTTCTGCTCTTAGATTGATTCGAAGATGAACCTTACTTTCAAATCAAGCATAAGTTGGCTTGAAGAAAAGCTTTGTTCCAATATCAAACCTAAGTCAGCTCTGCGAGGAGCCTTCCTCCGAGATTGAGTCTATATTGAGCTCAAGTCAAGCTTAAAGTGGAGCTGTCATATTTCCATATTGACTCAAACAAAAGTCCTACTCTTAGATCAAGTCCACGTCGGCTTAAAAAAGAGTTTTTATCTTAGATTAAATCTAAGCAATCTCGAAGGACAGCCTTGCTCCTAGATCGAGCTCAAGCAAACTTAAAAAGGAGCAGTAGTCCTAAGCTAAAAAGGAATCATGCTTTATTTTAAGTCAAAGAAAAGTCATACGCCTAGTTCAAGCCAAAGATGAGCTATACTCCTAATTTAAGCCAAAGAGGAGTCGTACCTTTAATTCTAATCAAAAAGAAACCATGCTCCTAATTTAAGTCAAAGAGGAGCCACGTTTTTAAATCAAGCCAGAGAGGAGTTTTACTCCTAATTCAAATCAAGGAGAAATCATACTCTTAATTCAAGCCAAATTCAAGTCAAAAAAGAGCTAAGCTTATAATTTAAGGTAAAGAGGATTCATGCTCCTAAATCAAACTAAAGAAAAACCATACTTCTGTCTCAAATCTAATAAAAGACATGCTCATAATTCAAGCTAAAATTGAACTATGCTCCATTAAATATATAGAGCCCTACCCCATGAAATATTGAAGTCTTGCTTTATCGATAACCTAGAGACTTGCTTTATTAAAATCTTAAAGCCTTACTTTATCAAAAGTCATAGCCTTACTATATTAAAGGCTGAAACCTTGATCCATTAAATATTTGGAGCTTTGCTCTATTAAAAATTGAAGCCCTATCCATCAAAGACCTAAAGCCTTGCTCCATCAAAACCTTGTTGTCTTGCTCTATTAAAATTCTAGAGTTTCACTCCACTAATGATGATGAAATCTTCTTCATGGAGATAACATATACAAAACCTACGCATATGAGGCTCAAACTTGGAACTGAAAAATGCACAAATATGAAGGCAAAAGAAGGACAAACTTGAACAATTGTAATTCATAAAAAAAAAGATAATAATAAAAGAAAAACCTCTTTCTTATATGAATAAATCTGCCGTTATGGCTGACAAATATTACAATCTCTTAATTAAAAGTTTTTCAGCCCCTAACATGGGAGTAATTAATAGTGAAGGCTTGCACCTATTGAAAATTAGGATCCCATATTACTTAAAAGAAGTTGCTATTAAGAATGTGCAAAACATAAAATACAAATATACTCTTGCACCATGGACCACACCACCATTTAAACCTAGACATTATTTTAGGCATTGAGTCCTCAAAAAAGAAAAAGATATATAGGACTTATCCTTACAACAAAAATAGATATTACTGGTATAATTAGAATGATATTTACTACTTTGCCATTTTATATTCCTTTTTTCATTGTATTTAGAATTAAATGCTTTTAATTGTTAATAAATATTTTTAAATAAGTAGGATTTTATTATAAATTCTATTAACATATTCATATTTTTTTGGTGCTATTTTAGTGGTTTTTAGAAAATATTGGAAAATAATATTTTGCCTATATTTATGATAATTTGCTAAAACAACATAGAATCCACAACATTATTTTAGTGGAATTTTTCTATAATATTAAGATATAAAAATTTTCCCTACATTTATGATAAATTTTTGGAAATCATGGATACCACGACATTAATTCGGTGATCTTTTCTAAGGCACTGAAAAAGTATACTTTGCCCTATATTTATGATAAATTATTATTTATTAATTTATAACTTTCTATAGATTTGACCAAGCTTCTCAACCAAATCCAACTAGATTTTATATTAAAAATATGTAAAAAATTCTAAAATTTTAAATTTATATATAAATATGGAATATTTTGAAGTTATTGATATTCTAAAATAAAATGATTCAAAATATCATAAAAAATAAAATGAAGTTATCCATTTTTAATTTTATAATAGAAGGAAAGGTATAAAGGCACGTGCTCGCGCTGTAAGTAAGGATCTGAACTCTGGTTTTCTGAGCTTTCTTCCTTCCAGCAAAACCCTAACTGCCTTAGTTCTTTTCCGCTGAGCGGTTCTTTGTCTGAGCCCAAGTGACTGACTTGATCGTCGGAGGGTCCCTACCGGTATCACCGATCTCCGGGGACTTTTCTTGCAGGGCTCCGAGGAGAAGGACGTTGTCTTTCCCGACGTTTGAGGAAGGTGACTTGGCGTCATCAGCTATGAAAGAAGAAAATTATATATATATATATATATATATATATATATATATATATTACTGATGTGATTCATGGCAAACTCAAGTAATATTGAAATGAATATCAACCATAATGGAGAAAATTATTATTGAAGAATCAAGATGAAAACTCTCTTTATTTCACAAGAAGTATGGGATCTAGTAGAGTATGGGTATGAAGAACAACTGAAGGATTACAAAACGAAGGATGCCAAAGCCTTGTTCTTCATCCAACAAGCTATAAGAAACTTTTCCCCAAAATCATTAGAGCCACCAAATCAAAGGAGGCATGGGACATTTTGTGGAAAGAATTTCAAGGCAACATAAAGGTGAGAGCTGTCAAACTTCAAACTCTAAGAAGAGAGATAATTTGAAAATACAAAAAAATAAAAAATTAAAGAATTATTTCTCCAAAATTATGGAGATTGTTAATCAAATGAATAGCTATGGTGAAACCATCACCAAGCAAAGAATATGTGAAAAAATTTGGCTAGTTTATTTCTAAAATTTGGTACAATAGTTACAATTATTGAAGAATCTAAAGATCTTTCTATTCTAAGTGTTCATGAATTGATGGGATCTCTTGAAGCTCATAAGCAAAGATTGTTTAAGCATAAAGAATCATCAATTGAAAGTGTTTTTCAATCTAAACTCAAAGTGGTTGATAAAAATTCTCAAAAAGAATCATCTAGTCATGCTTCAGTCAAAAGAGAGTCATTTAGAGGTGAAAACCAGAGTAGAAAGAGGAAGAAAAATGAAAGGAAGAGGTAGAGAAATGCAAAAAATAATTTTTCAAGAAGCAATATGATGAGAGCACTCAACAAATGTGCAATATATGTAAAAGGTCTTCTCATGTTGAAAAAGATTGCAAGTACAAAATAAGTGAGCAAGCATACTTCTCAGAAAAAAATAAAGGTCAACAAAGCACACTATATGCATGTCAAACTGCAGAAGAGCAAAAAAATAATGTATGGTATCTTGACAGTGGGTGTAGCAATCATATAATTGGTGATAAGTCTATTTTTGTGGACATTGACAGTTCTTTAATTTCATAAGTGAATATGAAAAATGGCGCATTAGTCCAAGCAAGAGGCAAAGGCACAATTGCAATCAATAACAAGAAAGAAAGAAAATTCATTCATAATATTTTACTTATTCTGAACTTGAAGTAGAATCTCTTGAGTATTGGACAGTTGATTGAACATGGGCACATGATACACTTTGAAGATAATGTTTGTAAATTATATGACAGAGGGATGAAAAAGCAACTTATGGCAAAAAAATCGAGATGAAAAAAAATAAAAGTTTTTTTCTTATTTCGCACTATGCAAAAGATGCTGCATGAAATATGGAAGTAAATGATGAGTCATGGTTATGGCACAAAAGGTTTGGGCACTGAAACTTTCAAAGTTTAAAAGTAGACATCAAAAGAATATAGTGTGTGATCTACCAGCAATACATGACAAGAAAGAACCTTGTGAAGGATTTGCACTTGGAAAACAACATAGAGAGGCATTTTTAAAAGAGCATGTATGAAGAGTCAAAGCACCAATGGAGCTAATTCATACTAACATATGTGGACCTATGAAAACTCCTTCTCATGCAGTTAACATCTACTTCATTATTTTTATTGATGACTATTCAAGGATGACATGGATGTATTTTATGAGACATAAATCAGAGGCATTTCTTATCTTCAAGAAGTTTAAAAATTTTATGGAAAGACAAAGTGGGTATTATATCAAGGTGCTGAGAAGTGATAGATATGGTGAATAAAATTTAGATAAATTTAAAAATTTTATGAAGATGATGGTGTACAAAGACAATTGACTGTTGGCTATGCATCAGAGCAAAATGAAGTTGCAGAAAGAAAGAACCATCCTATTGTTGAGATGTCAGATCTATGCTCAAAGACAAAGGCCTTCCAAATTCTTATTGAGCAGAAGGAGTGAATACAACAATGTATCTGATGAATAGATATCCAACAAAAGCTCTTCAAAATATGATACCATTTGAAGCCTGGTCTGATAGAAAGCCTTCAATGAAGCATTTTAAAATCTTTGGATATGTGTACTATGCACATATTCTAAAGGAAAGGAGACATAAACTTGATGAAGTAAGTGAAAAATGTATCTTTATTGGATACAGTTCTAAATCAAAAGGTTACAGACTTTTCAGCTTGAAGTAAAATCAAGTGATCATAAGAAGAGATGTTATTTTCAATGAGAAAGTTGCTTGGGATTGAAAGCAAAAGACAGTTGAAGAAAATATTATTTCTCTTGATGAAGAAATTCATGATGCTCAAAATGAAGAAAATGAGGTTGAATGTTCACCATAAACTTCTCCAAGTGTAAATCCATTTTTAACTTCAAGTTCAAGTCCATCTTCAAGTTTTACTCCTATAAAAATGAGAAGATTAAGTGACATTTATGCTTTTTCTAATTTCTGCATGATTGAGCCTGAAACTTATGAAAATGCTATGCATGAAGAAGTGTGGAATAAGACAATGCAAGAAGAAATCAATATGATTGAGAAGAACAAACTTGGGAGTTAGTGAAGAAACCAAGTGATAAGAAAGTCCTTGGCTTGAAGTGGATCTACAAAACAAAACATAATCTAGATGGCACCATTCAAAGACACAAAGCAAGATTGGTAACAAAGGAATACTCTCAATTATCTGGTTTTGATTATCAAGAAACTTTTGTACCTATTGCTAGATATGATAAAATTAGAACTCTTATTTCTATAGTAGTACATAAAAGTTAAAAACTACACCAACTAGATGTAAAGTCAGCATTCTTGAATGAAGTATTAGAAGAAAAAATTTATGTTGAACAACCTCAAGGCTTCATCATCAAAGGTCAAGAAAGTAAGGTACATAAGTTGAAGAAAGTATTATATGGACTGAAGCAAGCACCCAGAGCATGGTACTCTCAAATTGATACCTACTTCAATGAAAAAGGTTTTCTAAGAAGTTAAAGTGAACCAATACTTTATGTGAAGAAGCAAGGTAATAATATTCTCATTGTCTCTCTTCATGTTGATGATTTAATTATTACTGGTAACAATGAGAATATGATTTTGACTTTCAAAAGTGATATGATGACAAGATATGAAATGAATGATATGGGTTTGCCTCATTATTTTCTGAGAATTGAAATCAGTCAAAGAAAAGATGGTATCTTTATCAATCAAAAGAAGTATGTAGAAGGCATTCTTAAGAAATTCAAAATGAACAATTGCAATAGTATGGAAACACCTTTTGTGGTAAATAAAAAGTTGATGAAAGAAGACGAAAGTGATGAAGTCAATGCACAATTATACAGAAGCATTATTGAAAGTTTATTATATCTAACAATTACAAGGCCAGATATTATGTTTGCATCAAGTTTACTATCCAGATTTATGCAAGAGCCAAGTAATATTCACTTTAGACAAGCAAAAAGAGTCTTGAGATATATCAAAGGTGTTAAAGATTATGTGATCATGTATGAAAGAAACAATGATGATATTGTGAAGTTATTTGGGTTTTGTGATAGTGATTGGGCTGAAAGTATTGATGACATATAAAGCACATCAGGTTATGTATTCTTTTATGGATCAGGTGTCATATCTTGGGCATCCAAGAAGCAAGATACAATAACATCATCATCTTCTAAAGCTAAATATATTTTAACAACTTTGGTAGCATAACAAATAATTTGGTTGAGAAGAATACTTGAAGATATGGGTGAGAAGCAAGAAAAAGCTACTACTCTGCTATGTGACAATAAATCTGCCATTTCTATAACAAAGAATCCTATATATCATAGCCGCACCAAGCACATCAAAATCAAGTACTATTTTATTAGAAATGTGATAGAAAAAAAAAAGAAGTTGAAGTCAAGTATGTGAAGACTCAAGACCAAATTGTAGACATCTTCATCAAGGCACTACCCAAGGAGAAATTCATTTACTTTAGATATTTCATGGGTATCCAAGAACAACCATTAAAGAGGAGTGTTAAAATATAATGGTTGTTAGTTATTTTTTATTTTATTTTAGTCTTTGTTGGGTTTTTACATAATGGGTCTATTTTATTATGCTTTGGTGTGTAACCTCAGATGGATAAGATCATAAGAAGCATTATGTTTATCCGTAGAACAAGAAATAATATTTATATGGTGATGTGCTGAATAAAAATATAGATCTATTTTTCTTCTTGAGAGAAAACCTTTTTTCTACCCTAATTTCTCTTCCAAAAATAATTTGTGTTGGAAACAATCCCAACAATAGCTCCATTCATTTTTAGTGCAAGAGCAAGAGCACTCGATCAGTGAGCTCTTATGCATTTTTTCAAAGGCTGCACTTCAACGAGATTATACGTTCCAACAATTCCTTCTCATCCATCAATATTTTGCCAGGCATCCGAATGAGTCCTTAAAGGAAATGATAGGTCCGCGAATAGATGGAATATATCAGAAAGGCAGGTGGCAAACTTGGCAGGCTTTGAGCTGCGTTCAAGTCCCCATGTCCATCTGTTGGGGTTTAAAGACAGTAGTGTGATTCCTTATTGAACAAGAAATAAAGATTTTTTTCTTCTATCACCAACGATCAGGCTCGTTACCGTTTTTGAATCTTTTTAGTTTCATATTCAAAGACCAAACCATTTAATTAATTTTATCTAAATCCTTTTTCTTGAATTTTCTTCTTTGTTGGATTTGCTCACGTTCCTCCTCCCTCCACGTTCACGTGGATTCCAACGCAAGTCTTCTCTCACGCACGGAATCCACGTCTTCTTGGCTCCACGATGTCTTGGCTCCACGAAGTCTTCTCTCACGTTACCGTGAAGTCCACATCCCATGAACACCTCTTCATAGAAGTCTCACGCAGAAATCCAGCGCACATGTATCGTGCGTTGATTTCTTCTCATCTTCACGTAGCGGTCTGTTCGTAACTCACATACGTCTTCCTGGTATTCCACGATGGTACCATATCGGCACGAGGGAAGAGGAGAAAGAAGATGGGTGAGAAAAAATTTATCTTGAAAGAAAAGAATATGTTCTCTATTCCATCCAAACCCTAGAGACTAGAGTTTAAATACATCCACAAAGTGGGCCAGGCCCAGACTCAACAAAAACTCCCATGGACTAACCCAATGAGATTAAACTAATCCCCAATCCCATGTACACCCGTGACTTGATTTAATCTTAACCCTTAGACTCACATCCAGCCCAATACAAGTTAGTCCTCTGGGCCTTGATAACACCACACCAAGCCCAACAATCTTCACCTTAGTGCTTTCAAGGCCTCAACACATCCGTCGTGTCCATCAGCTGCAATCCCTACGAAAGCTGTCCCGTGAAAGAACCTTGGTTAGTGCATTGTTGGATTCTTCTTGATGTGTACCTTTACCAGCTCCACTTCATGTTTTCCACCAGCTCTCTGTAGTCGAAGCCTTCCTTCTCAAAGTATTCTCTGGCCACAAGTCCCACCTTGTACTTGATACCTCTTTGCTCTGAAGGCTCTTTCTTGAGCTGATAAACCTATTTGCAACCAATGAATTTCTTTCCTTGTGGCAACTGGATCATCTGCCATGTGCCAGTTCTGTAGAGAAACTACATCTCCTCTGCCATAGCCCGCATCTTCTGCCATAGCTTGGAACACCTATCTTTGTTCTGGCTCTCCACAGCCTCTTGATAGGTGTAAGGGTCTTCATTCGCTGTCACTAGAGCATATGACACTGAATCCTCAAAGCCATATCGAACTGGTGGTCATCTCCTGGGCCTGTGCAATGCGATCCCAGTATCAGTCCCCTGCCCAGCTGCATCCTCCTGAGTCCTCTACTCAGCTGCTTCTTGCTGAACTTTCTGGCTTCTGACCCCTCTACTAGTTCTCTTTACCTGAATCTCAAATCCTCCTAGTCCACTAGCAAATGGCACGACTGTGTAGGAGGTCATTTGACTAGTGTTGTCGTGTTCCATCTCCTGTAGTCCCTGCTATGCATCTGTACCATCTCTGCTCTAGAGGATTGAGCTCTCATCGAAGGTCACATCCCTGCTGATGATAACCTTCTTCTCCAAGGGGTCCCATAGCCGATACCCCTTAATTTCATGCGAGTAGTCCAGGAACACCATCTTCTTAGACCTGGCATCCAACTTACTTCGCTCTCCAGCACCAACATGCACATATGCCATGCATCCAAACACCCTCAGATGGTTCAAGCTTATCTTCCCTCCAAACCATATCTCCTCTAGAATGCCTTCATCCAACCTGATGTGCGGTGACCGATTGACCAAGTAGCTGGCTACATCTACTGCGTCAATCCAGAACATCTTTGGAAGCCCTGCCTGTAGCCTCAAGCACCTTGCTTTTTTCAATAGTATTCCGTTCATCCTCTTAGCCACCCCTTCCTGTTGAGAAGTTTTCATTACCAAGAAGTGCCTTTTAATGCCCCACTCCTCACGAAATCTCTGGAACTCCCTGCTAGTATTCCTCACCATTGTTTGACCTCAAATACTTCACACTCTGACCCTGCTCCCTCTCTACCTTAGCCTTCTAGATTTTGAACTTGGTGAAGACCTCTGATTTCTCCTTCATGAAGTAGATCCACTGCTTTCCTAAGAAATCATCTATCAAGGTAAAGAAGTATCTGGCCCCATTCCTTGCAGAAACCGGGGCTGGTCCTCAGACATCCATGTGTACTAGCTCCAGGAATTCTGCACTCCTAATTATGTTGACCAAGAACTGTACTCTCCTTTGCTTCTTCATCTGACATGGCTCACAGATCTCTATGACTCCACCACTTAGGTCCGAAAGTAGTCCTCTCTTCCTCAGTTCTTTCATCCCTCTGTCTTCCATGTGGCCTAGGCGGTAACGCCACATCTTGTACACATCCCGACGATCCTGTTCCATAGCTACTGCCTCAGATTTTTCTGTCACCACAGAGCCCTCCAACCTATATAAGTTATTCTCCAACCTTCTCTCTCATCACCACCATATCTCCATTGAAGATGTTCAAAACTTCACTCTTGGCATGACTGCTAAAGCTATATCCAGTCTGCTTCAGATACCCCAGTGACATCAGATTCTTCTTGAGTTCTGGGATAGGCTTTACGCTGGTAAGAGTGCGCACCATGCTATCAAACATCCTCACCCTCACTATACCAATTCCTGCCACCTTGCAAGGGTGATCATCTTCAAGAGTCACATACCTCTCATCAACCTCTGTGCAAGTACTGAACCATGATCGGTTGGGAGTGTAATGATGAGAACAGGCTGAATCCAAAGTCCACATCTTTCTATTGTAACTGTGACCATCTTATACCATCAAGAGATTATCCTCCACCTCCTGTCCTGCAACTGTACTCACCGATTTAGATCCTCCCTTTTCTCCCTTTTTTCACTTAGGATAATCCCTCTTAAAATATCCTACCTCACCACACTTGTAACACTTAGCCTTCTTGGACTGTAGCCATCCCCTAGGCCTACTCCTATTCCTGCCTCTGCCTGATCTTTTCCTAACTGATAGACCCTCCTGAGGAACAGCTTCCTTGGTCATCCTCTTCCTCTACTCATTCGTCCAAAGTACAGAGACAATATCTTCATAGAACAACGTCTCCTTCCCGTAGAACAGCGTCATGACTAATGAGTCATGTGATGTAGGCAGCGAACACAATAGCAAAAGTGTCTTATCTTCCTTCTCCATCTTGACCCCAACATTCAGCAATTCATTACTAATCTGATCGAACACTTGAATGTGGCCCAGCACATCGTCACTTTCTGACATCCGAAGGCTGTAGAGGCGCTTCTTCAATATCAACTTGTTGCACATATTCTTTCCCATGTAGAGGGCTTGCAACTTCTATTAGAGTCCCTTCGGGGTCTTCTCCTCCAACACTGAATAAAGGACTGAATCTGCCAGACATTCTCTGATCATTGAATATATCTTCTTTTCCAATGACATCCGCTGCTTATCTGTCATCCCATCTAGCCTTTCCTTCAAAGCTAGATCTAAATCCTGCTGTACAAGAAGGTCCTCTACTCGAACTTTCTATATGGAAAAACTTTCTTGCCCATCAAACTTTTCAAAATCTATGTTTATGCTATTACCTATGCGAGATCTCAACCAAAATAAAAATAGCACAAAATTAAATTTTAAAAAATTAGGAGGTACCTTGATGAGACCTTATTGAAATTGTTTCAACCCTTGAAGATCTTGAAATTACTTCTTGCTGAACTAGGCTCTGATATCACTTGTTGGGGTTTAGAGACAGTAATGGGATTACTTGTTGAATAAGAACCAAAGATTTTTTTCTTCTATCACCAACGATTAGACTCGTTACCGTCTTTGAATCTTTTAGTTCCACGTTCAAAGACCAAACCCTTCAATTAATTTTATCTAAATCTTTTTTCTTGAATTTTCTTCTTTGTTGGATCTGCTCATGTTCCTCCTCCCTCCACGTCTTCACGTGGATTCCAACGCAAGTCTTCTGTCACGCACGAAATCCTAGTCTTCTTGGCTCCACTGTGTCTTGGCTCCACGAAGTCTTCTCTCATGTTACCGTGAAGTCCACGTCCCATGAACACCTCTTCATAGAAGTCTCACGCAGAAATCCACCCGTCTTCACGCAGAAATCCAACGCACATGTACCGTGCATTGATTTCTTCTCGTCTTCACACAAGAGTCTGTTCATGACTCACGTACGTCTTCCTGGTATTTCAGGATGGCACCACGATGATAGGAAGGGAGAGGAGAAAGAAGATAGGTGAGAAAATTTATTTTAAAAGAAAAGAATATGTTTTCTATTCTATTCAAACCCTAAAAACTAGAGTTTAAATACATTCATAAAGTGGATCAGGTCCAGATTCAATAAAAACTTTCATGAACTAATCCAATGAGATTAAACTAATCCATAAGTCCGTATACATCCATGACTTGATTTAATTTCAATCTTTAAACTCACACTCTGTCCAATACAAATTAGTCCTTTAAGCCTTGATAGCATCACACTAGGCCCAACACCATCCACGTTTCACATGTAGGAGTGAATTGAACGGTCTCCTTGTCTATTATACAAGACATCTCGGGTTTGGTAGACTTATCACGTAGCCCATCATATTTTACGCTCTATCAGACGCAAGTTTGGACTGTGTATTAATCCATTGATGAAATGCTAGCATAATGTTTCAAGTGAATATAGTTTACATGCCAGCTTCTTCTAATTGTTTTCTAATAATCAGGCCAAACAGTTTCAAAGAAAGTTCTATATATCAACATAATGGGGACTTTGAGAATTTGGCCCTCTCCAGGAAATTCATAGGTTTATCAAAACACTAATTACCAGAAGAACGAAGACCTCGTGATTCTCGTGTTGAACCCCCACCACATGGAAGCGAGCTTTTTTTTTTTTTTTTTTTTTGACTGGGAAGTGGAGAAGTCCGAGACGTCCCCATTAAGAGAGATAAAGTAGAGACAAGATCACTCCAAATATTTATTCAAACACGTAGACGCCTATCAGGCATGACGAAACCTGGGTACCCGTTCACTTTAGATATTGATGGCGACCCTGATGATTCGCGTTCGCCATCACCTGTTACTTTCGATATTGATGGCGACCCTGATGATTCGCATTCACCATCACCTGTTAAAGAATATATATTGTGCTCTGTGCTTTCTTGGGCTGTTTTAAGGGCGTGCTTTAAGATTCGTGTCCCTTTTTTTTTTTTTTTGTCCCTGATCTCCGATGATCCTTGGCGCCAGTGTTGTTACTTTTCTCTCTGGTTTTTCCTTCTACTGCCTACTCTGCTCCTATGGCATCTGATGTGTCTGCTGATGATCAGATTCTCAAGAGGATGTCTTTCGAATCCGGGTTCCACGGGGTCTCTCCAGCGCCTTCGCCGGCCGTTGTGGAGAAGTTGAAGGCCTCGTTTCCGGATGTTGTCACTCTCCCAGTAGCGGAGCTTGAAGCCGAGCTAGCCAGTTGGAAGCAGAGGGCAGTCTTTGCCCGATCCTTTCACATGTGGGTTCCGACTGAAGCTCTTATCAGGGAGTTTAGGCGGGCTGGTATCCAGGATGACATCATCCCTATCAGCCTGCAATTCTGCTGCCATATCTTCAGATTTGAAGCTTCGAAAGCTTGTGAACTGGTTCTCAACCGAACATGAGTGGTCAATGGCCAAATCATAGGAACTGAAGCATGGAGGCCGGAGTTCTTCCCATCGAAGGAGTCCATCCCTTTGGTGCTGCTTTGGGTGAGGTTGTCGAACCTTCCGCTGGAGTTTTGGAAGGAGGAATTCCTCAGAGCTATCTTGGAGCCTGCTGGCCATTTCAAGTTTGCCGATGCTGCTACCCTGGCAAAAAATAGGGGAGGTTATGCCATGGCGTGTATCTCTGTCGATCTCCGTCGCCCTCTTCGGCCGGGGACTCAAGTGCAAGGGCTTAATCAACCATTCTGGCAGCAGTTTGCATTTGAAAATTTGGAGGGGATTTGTCATAGCTGTGGCTCGCTGCACCTTGGTGGTTCTTGCTCGTAGTCGGCCATGGCTGCTGAGGGAGGCTCTGTCAGCAATCCTGTTTTCGGTCCATGGATTGCTGTCGTCCGTCAAAGGAGGGTTGTCTCCGGTCACCTGCCGGCTAAGAGGAGGAAGCCTCAGTCGATGTCATCGCCTGTTGCTTCAGCCCACAGCACAGTTCCTCAGTCAGTGAACGCTGTGATGCGTTCGGGTTCAGGAGGTTTGTCTGATGGTTGGCTTGTTCCGGCTAAGGTTGCTCGCCGGAGGTCCCCCTTGGCCGCAAAGGTGGTTGTTTGCTCAGCGGATGATGCAGCTCCCTCTAAGATGGTGTTGGCTCAGGGGAACTCAGACAAGGGGGCCATGCCCGGGCTGGTGGAGTGTGCCGGTCTTAAATCCTCAGTGAAGGAGCTGAAGCTTGCTGTGACTTCAAGGACCCTGGGGTCTAGTCTGAGTCATCCTGTGGAGTCCAAGAACCCTTTTGCCTCTCTTGGTTCGATCTCGGGTGGAGCCGGTCACTTGGAATCCAAGGATGCTTTTTCAGGTCCCCTTAAGCGGGCCAGATTGGAGGACAGTCTGGTCCCGAGGTCAATTTTCAAACCTGAGAAACGGAAGGCGAAAGGCAAGGCTCCTAGTTCTAAAAGGAGTGGGGTGAAAGTCGCTTCTCCTGATCGGTTTGCCTTGTCCCCTGGTTGCCAGGAAGGAGGTCAATTAGTGGTGATGTCCCACCCTAATAGGGTTGCTAGTTCTTCCTTGGAGGTTGTAGTTGGGAATAATATGGGCCTGGGTTCTGTTTCGTTGTCCTCGGCTCAGTCTTCCCCGTCTACCGAGCATAGGCTTGATGCGGATGGTCTGCAGCCTTGTTCTTCGCAGATATCTAAGGGAAGCACCTTGTCAGAAGGGTGCTGTTCTGATAGTGCTATGGTTGAGGACCAGGTAGGGGTCCCAGTGTCATCCAGTTTGTAAATGAAGATATTACTTTGGAATGTTAGAGAAGCTCGAAAGCCATCATTTCAATCCTCTTTTGGTAGATTGCTGCAGTTATATGATTTTTACATATGTGTCCTTCTGGAAACTAGATTGTCGGGTGATAGTCTGGCCCGGTTTTGAAAGCAGATTGTCCATTCATGGTCCTCTTATGCGGTTGAGGCTGATGGTCTATCTGGGAGCATTTTGGCCATTTGGCGTACCTCTGTGGTCCGGATTGATGCTTTTCATCAGTGCAACCAGCAGATTGGCCTGGTTGTCTATGAGGGGAATTCTGACCCTTGGATCCTTTCGACTGTATATGCTAGTATGGATTATCGGGAGAGGAGGGTTCTCTAGTCGGAGCTGCTTTCTCTCCTTGCTCAAGGGCTCCCTACTGTCATTTCTGATGATTTTAACTATATCACCGAGGCTAATGAAAAATGGGGAGGCAGACGGGTCTCTGGCTTAGCTGATATCATTAAATTTAGAACCTTCATTGGTTCTTCTGGGCTGTTAGATTTGGGGTAATTGGGGCTCCAATTCACTTGGTGTAATAACCGTCAGGGGTCTGCTCGTGTGTGGGAGAGACTGGACAGAGCTATGGCTACGGCTCAGTGGCTTCATATGCACCCTGCGGTTACTGTTACTCACCTACCTAGGATTGCATCCGACCATTGCCCCATTTTTATATCTACGGAGGTTGAGGGCCATCAGCGAAAATAGTTTAGGTTTGAGCAATTTTGGTATGTCTACTCTGCTACTCGTACTAATATTTCATAGATTTGGCATCTTTCTGTTAGGGGTAATGCTATTTATCGATTATCTCATCGTCTTAAACTGGCAAGACACAGACTATCCAGTTGGAACAGGCTGGAGGTGGGTGATCTGGTCAGACAAATTGAACAGGTTGAATCTGATATTAGTGCGTTGCAGGCTAAGGAGAACCAGAATGGGTTTCTGCTGGACATTGACCTCTCTTCTCTTCGGGAGAAACTTGCCCGTCACCACTCTCTTCTTCATCAGCAGGAGGTGTTTTGGTGGCAGAGATCCAGATTTTAGTGGATCGTGATGGGGACCGTAATACCAGATTCTTCTATCAGCCTACACTGAAGCGACGTGCAGCTAACAGGATTCGGAGGTTAGTTGATGCTGAGGGGCACTATCAAGAGGATATCCACTCTATCCGGGACCTGCTTCTTCATTTCTTTCAGTCTAGATGGACTGAGTCTACTGGTGTCGGGGCCCCTATTGTTTAGGTCCCTGAGTCCAGGAAGGTTTCTTTCTTGGATAATGATATGCTTGTTAAGCCGATTACTGCGGATGAGATTAGGAAGGCCCTTTGGGAGCTTGGTTTGGATAAGGCCCCTGGTCCTGATGGCTTCCCGTCTTTCTTCTTCCGTCACTATTGAATATTGTTGGGCAGGAAGTGGTGCAGGCTATTCAGATTGTGTTCCAGTCTAATCACATTCCTTCGGAATGGAACCAGACTCTAATCACTTTGGTGCCCAAATGCTTAGATGCTTCTCTCCCTCAGCATTTTCGGCCCATCAATCTATGCACTACTTTGTATAAGATTTGTGCTCGTCTTTTAGCTTGACGCCTTTGTCTGGTGATCCCTCGCCTCATTTCTGTAGAACAAGGGGCGTTTATTCGAGGGCATTTTTTTTGAATAACGTCCTCATTGCTCAGGAGTTTATACATGATCTCCAGAGAGCTCCAGCCAGTCATTGTCTTATGGCTGTTAAGCTTGACATGGAGAGAGCTTATGATAAACTAAGCTGGTCTTTTTTGCAACATTCTCTTCAGGAGTTTGGTTTTGATGTTCGGTTTATAGAGTGGATTATGGCTTGTGTTCAGAAGCCTTCCTTTTCTTTGATTATTAATGGGAGCCCGACTGTGTTCATTCACTCTTCTGTGGGGCTGCGGCAGGAGTGTCCTTTATCCCCTTTACTGTTTATTCTAGTAGTCGATGATCTCTCACGAGCTTTCCATCTGGCTCAGCTGGATAGGCGGATAGCCCCATTTATGGCTGGGAGTGAGGGCCTCTCGGTCTCTCATCTTCTTTTCGCCGATGATTGTATTCTCCTGGTTCATGCTTCCACTGAGAATGTGGCTTCTTTACATTCTATTATTCACCGGTATTGTCAGGCTTCGGGTCAAAAGGTTAACTTTCTTAAGTCTTCTATATGTTTCAGTCCGAAGACTCCTAGATCCACCAAGGAAGCTATTATCAATTTGTCGGGGATTACTTCTCAGACTAACAGATTTATGCATTTGGGGATCCCCATAATGGGTAGACGGCCCCGCTGCTCTGACTTTTCTGAGCTTGAGAGGCGGGTGCGGCAGCACATTGAGGGGTGGCATGTCACTGGCTTATCTATGATGGCTAAGGTCAATATTATTCGTTCGGTTCTTTCTTCTCTTCCCATGCATCTTCTTTTGAATGTTTCCATCCTGATTACTTGTCTTAAGAGGATTGAGAGATATTTCAGAGACTTTCTATGAGCTTCTATGCAAGATGGTCACGGTACTCATCTTTTATCTTGGGACTTAGTTTGTATGCCTATCCAAGAAGGTGGTCTCGGGATTCAGTCCCTGATTGTCAGAAGAGAAGCTCTTCTTGCTAGACATGCATCGCATTTCCTCATGGAGCCGCATTGTCTTTGGAGCTCTATGATGCGAGCGAGGTATGGAGACTGGTCGTTCGGCTTGCTCATTGTGCCATCCAAGGGCTGTTCCTCCTTTTGGAAGGAGGTTTGTCGGCATGGTCAGTCTATCCTGGATAATACCACTTGGATGATCGGAGATGGCTCCTTGATTAATATTATCTAGGATGCTTGGATTGCTGAGATTCCTCTCTCTCGGTGGCCCTCCTTTATTAATATTGATACCCCCTCCAGGGTTCAGGATTTGATTGCCTCTGATCCTCCTGCCTGACATATCCCCTCGGTGACTCGGTTCTTCAGTGAGGAGCTTTCTCGGAGAATTTTCTTGATGCCTCTTATTCTTGGGCGCCCTTCTGACTCCAGGCTTTGGTAGACATCATGTCTCTCTAGAACTCCCACTAGGGACCTTATGAAGATGTTCAGGCCTCAATCTCATCGCACGATAGCTGCTGCTTGGATCTGGAAGCTTCCTACCCTTCCTAGGGTTCTGCTATTTATTTGGAAGCTCCTGTGGGACTGCCTTCCAACCTGTGCCCTTCTCGCTCGTAGGGGTCTACCTATTCAGCCGACTTGTCCTTTGTGTAGGTTGGAGGAGTCATCTGAACATACTATCTTTACATGTCCCAGAGCTAATCGGATATGGCATTTGGTGGGCTATTCTAGCAGATTGGATGACTTGGGCTCTCCGCGATCTTCCTTCCTTCATGATCCCGGAGGGGCTCACCACAGCCGCAAGAGCATGGTCTTTGGGCTACCACGGCATACCAGATCTGGTAAGAGGAATCAGTTCATTTTCATGGATGACAGTATTTCTTCACATAGGATTGTCTGAAGATTAGATCTTTGACAACGGACTGCGCTCATGCTTTCATGGCAGTTGATTTTGACTCTTCTAGCCTCTGGGATTCACCTGCTGCTACAGCAGCGACCCGGCATATGGTTTTCATTTCCTAGGAGCCCCCCTTTCAAGGGTTGTCAAAATCAACTTTGATGGGAGTGTTCATGGTAGAGCAGCTGGTTTGGCATTTATCATCCGTGGGCCTCAAGGAGATCTGCTGGCAGCGGATGGTTTTGGTACTCTCGACTCCTCGGTCCCTATGACAGCTTTATGCTGCTTGGGCTGGTATATCTTATGCCGCTCGGATTCTTCATGCTCATAGGCTCATGATCGAGGATGATTCTATGACGGTCATTTTCTGGCTGCTGAAGGAGAATTACTTGTGGTGCTCCACTATTCCAATTATTAGGGACATTTGGTCTATCCCGCAAGAGGTTGACAGCTCTCAGATCCGTCATATATATCGAGAAGCCAATTTGGTGGTGGACTAGGTGGCTGCTTCTGTGGCCCAGCATGGTGGTTCATATTATGGAGGCCGAACGATCCCTGTCCTTTTCTTTTGCAGCAAATTTTATATTCGGATCTATCTGGACTGACTCGCATGAGACTTATATGATTGTCCACTTGTATCTATATATATATATATATATATTTGTGTGTGTGTGTATATATATATATAAGTACGTAGATTGACCAGAAGGAAGATGGCAAGTGCTTTTTTTTTATTATTGTTGAGTGGTAAAATCTTTGTGTGTCAATAATCATGCATATGGCTAGGGCTAACCCTGATTCCTACCCGCTATGCGACACCCGCCCGAAATAAGTCAGCCTCGGTGAGTTGGGGCGCCTTAGCCTCTCGCCGAGCTATATCTTCTCTCGGCCCCGGCCAAGCTATATCGTCTCTCAGCCCCAATCGAGCTATATCGTCTCTCGGCCCCAGCCGAGCTATATCTTCTCTCGGCCCCAGCCGAGCTATGTCATCTTTCGACCCCTCTAGCCATCTCTCCCATCGCTCGGCCTAGCCCGAGCGATATCTACGCCTCTGCGGAATTCAACGCAGGAGAATCGAATTCGTGAGATTCCAAACAAAATCATATCCGGAGTGACCTAGGACCCGCAAGAGTGGCCTAGGGCCCTGGAGTCTATGTCCTCACCACATCTCGAGACATCAACGAGCTCTCCTAGCCGCCGATCCTCTAACCAACTAGATACGAATGCTACCGATCTCATAACAAACTGGATTCAGATCCTAACGGCTTTCGGACCCACGACGACCCCCAGGGAATCAGTGATCCTCTATAAATATAGTCGTCTGTCGACTCCTCAGGTACGCGCGCACTTGCTCACTGAAACCCTCTCTCCTTCTGCCTTAGCTTCCGCCATTAGCGCTCTGCTCAGAGCCCTAGAGGACTCTTCAGCGAGAGCCTTCTCTCCATTTTTATGATTGCTGATCTTCACTGACTTGAGCGTCGGAGGGTCTTCCGCAGAGGGCCACCCCCAACGCCTCTCGCATGAGAACTGTTTTGCAGGTCCACCCAAGCGGAGAGCCCGCGTTGCAGCCCGACCGCGCCCGAGTCGGAAGATAGATTTCGCAGCAACAAATTGGCGCTAGAGGAAGGGCCCTCAAGTCCCATAAACTTGTGATCCAGGAGATAAGGATCTTGATCTGAAAGAGAACTCCTCCCATGGCCAACCGAAGAAAGGCTACCTCCGAAGTCAGAGATCAGGTCGCCTCCCAAAGGCCCGATCCGGCGAGCAGTGTTGCACCGCCACCACCGCCAGTCGAGACTCCATCGCCACTGGCAGCCCCGATGACCCAGGACCAGTTCACCTTACTGGTCCAACAAGTCCAGGCTCTGGCCCATCTGATTTAGGGGTGCCCCGAAGCCCCCCGTTCGACTGCTCCTGCCCCTCATCCTCTTGAGGAGGATGCAGCCCCAGCTCATCCAGCGGCCTCTTCTTCTGGCCCGCTTGAGGTTATGGACCCCCTCGCCGTCTCAGAGAAGCTGAGCTAGCTCCCCAAGGAGTCCGCGGAAGAGATCTTCCTAGATCTCGATGGGCCCGATCCCTCTCCCGGTGTTCTCTCACCATGATTCAACACCATCTCAGTATCCTCCTCGTCCTGCCCCTTCTGCTTTTCTGATAGGGACATCCGCCGTCAGCTCCAGGAAATGTGTCAAGAGCTAGACGCCGCCAAGCAGGCCCATCCGCTTCAGAATAAGGCGGAGCAGGGCATCCCCTTCTCTAAGAAGATCATGGAGGAAGTGATTCCCTCCCACGTCAAGCTGCCTGCCATCGAGCCTTATCATGGCTCCTCCGACCCCGATGATCATCTCAGTAGTTTCGATCGATCATGATGTTCCACGGGGCATCAGATGCGATCCTCTGCCGCGCTTTCCTTCCACCCTCAGGGATCTGCTCGAACCTGGTTCAATGCTTTGAAACCAGGTTCCGTTAATTCCTTCGACTGAGCTGCCTCTTCATCAGCCAGTTCATCAGCAGCCCCGTCACAGATGGAGGTCCGACTCCCTCTCTGAGGTTAAGCAGAGAGAGGGGAGTCTTTGAAGAAGTATCTCAGCCGTTTCAACACGGCCATGCTAGAGGTGGACCACCTTAATCATGAGGTGGCCATGTCCGCCCTGGCGGGGGAGTATTAAAGGAAAGTGATTTTTACCTGGCGCTGGAGGTCAGCTATCCTCCAAACCTCTCCGACATGATGGCTCTAGATAAATATGCAAGAGTCGAAGAATCACGGAGAGCTCCCCAAGCCGAGCTTACGAAGAAGAAGGAGCCCAAGGGCTCAGATAAGCACCGACCTGCCCGTCAGCCAAGCCCCTCGCCGCCAAAGGATTCCTCAGCCGCCGCCAAGGAACCGCACCCAGAGCCCACCTAGGAGGTTCAATCGATTTACTCTGCTTACTGCTCCAAGAGCGGAGATCCTTATGGAAATCGAGCGCCAGCTCCCTCGACCTCCTCCTCTTCGAGAAAATGCGGCCCGGAGAGACCCCGCCAAGTATTGTCGCTGCCACCGCGACCACGGCCACGACACTGAAGAGTGCTGGCAGTTGAAGAATGAGATCGAAAGGCTCATCTAGCGGGGTAGACTGGATCGGTTCAGGGGAGCCCCGAGCCAAGAAACGGGGGCGATCGCCGGCCTGAGCCCCAGCAGCAACCTCTTCCTCCCCCAAATCTTTCGGTCGCTGGCCACATTAATGTGATTGAGGCGGTCGGTGGTCCTTCAGGCGAGAGGGACGATGAAGAAGGTTGGCACCGAAGAAGGTGCGAACTGACGAGCTCTCTTTCTCCAGCGATAACTTCCAGGGAATACAGTTCCGCACGATGATGCGCTAGTTGTATCCCTTAATTTGAACAACTATGATGTAAGCCGAATTCTCATTGATAGTGGAAGCTCCGTCAACGTTTTGTACCTCGATGTGTTTGTAAGATGAAATTCTCATGGAGAATCTCCGAGCGGTGGACTCCACCCTAATAGGGTTCAACGGTGATGTAATTACCCCGGAGGGGGTCGTGACCTTGATGGTCCGAGCAGGAACTGGCCTTCGTTGCCACTGTGCATGCAGATTTCTGGTGACCAAGCTCCGATCGCCTTACAATGCGATCTTGGGAAGACCCGGCTTGATGTCCCTCAGAGCCGCAATCTCCATCCCACATCTTGTTATGAAGTTCCAACTGAGCGAGGGGTTGGTGTAGTTCGAGGAGCCAAACTATAGCTCGGCAGTGCTTCGTCACCAGCCTGCAATCCAGGTTGCCTGAGGTTGATGGACTGGACGCTTGGAAGGATTTTGTCGAGCAACGAGGAGAACCAGCCGAAGAGCTAGAGGAAGTACCGCTGGATGAAGCTCGGCCCGACCGAACCATAAGGGTCGGATCGCTACTGAAAGGGAAGCCCTGGCTGAAGCTTATCGACTTTCTTTGAAGAAACGCTGATGTCTTCGCTGGGTCAGCTTCTGACATGCTCGAGATCAGCCCGGACGTCCTCGTCCACCATCTCAATGCAGATGAGATGTCCCGACCCGTGAAGCAAAAGAAAAGAAGCTTGCCTATGACTAGCAGAGAGCAATTGAAGAAGAGGTGGACAAGCTCATCAAGGCAAACTTCATTCGGGAGGTGAATTATCCAAGCTGGCTGTCCAATGTTGTTATGCTGAAAAAGTCGAACGGTAAATGGCGAACTGCATCGACTTCACCGACCTTAACAAAGCATGCCCGAAGGATAGCTTCCCTCTCCCCCGGATCGACCAGCTCATGGATGCCACCTCCGGCCATCAGATGTTGACCTTCATGGATGCCTATTCAGGCTACAACCAGATTCGGATGGCACCGAGGATGAAGAAAAGACTGCCTTTATAACCGATCGAGGTATCTACTATTACCGAGTCATGCCCTTTGGTCTGAAAAATGCAGGTGCCACTTACCAAAGGCTAGTAAACAAAGTCTTCAAGGAGCAGATCGGTCGGAATATGGAGGTGTATGTCGATGACATGTTGGTCAAAAGCAAGGAAGCATCCCAGCATATTGGGGATCTTTCTGAAAGCTTCGCGACACTCGAAGTATCGGATGAAGCTCAATCCAACGAAGTGCGCCTTCAGTGTCACCTCGGGGAAGTTTCTGGGCTTCATGGTTTCAGCGAGGCATCGAAGCCAACCCGCAGAAGATTCAAGCGCTTCAGCAAATGACGCCCCCAACATCTATCAAAGAAGTCCAGCACCTGACGGGAAGGATTGCGGCCCTCAACCGCTTTGTGGCTCGGTCGGCCGAGAGGAGCCTTCCTTTCTTCAAAGCTCTTCGATCTGCCAAGAATTTTCAATGGACTCCCGAGTGCCAAAAGTCATTCGAGGACCTCAAGAGATATCTTGGCTCGCCACCCCTCCTCAGCAGCCCCAATCTGGGAGAAATGATGTTTCTGTACCTGGCAGTCTCTGAAGGTGCGATTGGCTCAGTTTTGGTCAGAGAAGAGAAGAAGACCCAAAGGCCGATCTACTATGTCAGCAAACTTCTCGGGACGCCGAGACAAGGTACACCCGAATCGAGAAGCTGTCTTGGCCCTGATAATATCGGTTCAGAGATTACGACCATATTTCCAAGCACATTCTGTGACGGTCCTTACCGATCAGCCCATCAAGGCGGTGGTCCATCGCCCGAGACATCAGGAAGAATGGCTAAGTGGGCCGTTGAGTTAAGCGAGCATGATATCCGTTATCAACCTCGCCCGGCCATCAAAGCTCAGATTCTAGCTGATTTCCTCCTTGAGTGCACCATCCCGGAAGATGGTTCCACTCCGGACTCCCCCGAGCATCCAAGATCTGACACCTGTGGCTCCTCCACGTCGACGATCCTCCAATGCCAATGGCTCTGGTGCTGGTTTGATCCTCACCAGCCCGAGGGGACAACCTTTGAGTACGGCGTTCGATTCTCCTTCCCAGCCTCCAACAACGAAGCGAGTATGAGGCCCTGCTCTTGGACTCCGAATCGCCCGTGATCTAAAAGTGAAGAGGCTGAATGCCTTTACTGACTCTCAGTTGGTGGCCGATCACGTGCGGGGCAAATTCGAGGCCCGGAGCCAAACATGATTCGGTACCTCGGTAGGTGCGGGACTTGCTTTCTCGCTTCTCTGAATTTGAAGTTATCCAGATCCCCAGATCCGAAAATGCTCGTGCCGATCTATTATCCCGACTTGCGACTACGGAGTCGATGAGTGCCGAGCAAAAGTTTCCCTTGGAAATCCTGGAAAAACCTAGCATCACGGAGGCAGACCGAGTGATGCAGATTGAGGTCGAGCCATCCTGGTTTGACCCATATTAAAGTATCTTAAAGAAGGGTCGCTCCCAGCCGACCACAAGAAAGCAAGGAAGCTGAGATTGCAAGCTACCCACTTTGTACTGATCAACGATCAGCTGTATAAGCGTCCTTTTCCATGCCGCTCAAATGCCTCCGCCCGTCCGAAGCTGATTATGCTCTTTGGAAGTACATGAAGGAATCTGCGGCAACCACCTGGGGAGTCAATATCTATGCCACAAGGTACTGCGCCAGGAATATTACTGGCCTACCATGCAAAAGGATGCCGATGATCTCGTTCGAGCCTGTGACCCGTGTCAGAGGCACTCCAGCATCCAGAGGCTCCCCTCCGCTAGTTTGGTCCCTATTTCCTCCGCTTGGCCTTTCACTAAGTGGGGGATGGACATTCTTGGCCCTTTTCCCCTCGCCACTGGACAGAGAAATTTCTGTTTGTCGCCATCGACTACTTCACCAAGTGGGTCGAGGCCAAGGCAGTAGCCCAGATAACCGAAGCTCGGGCCAGGGACTTCGTGTGGAGATCCATCATTTATCGCTTTGGCCTCCCGCATACCATCATCACCGACAATGGCAAGCAATTTGATAATCCCAAATTCTGGGAGTTCTGCGAGGATCATGGCATCAGCCATCGCTCACTTCAGTGGGGCATCCACAAGCCAACGGAGAAGCCGAGGTAACAAATCGGACCCTACTTCAAGGGATTAAGGCTCGGCTCACCAGAGCCCGAGGCAGATGGGCAGACAAACTTCATCATGTTCTATGGGCCTACCGCACTACCCAGAGAATCCCCATGATGAGACCCCATTCCGGATGGCCTTTGGCACGGAAGCCATCATCCCCGTGGAAATAGGCCTCCTCTCTCCACGAGTGGAAAGCTACTCAGAAGAAACTAACGATGAGCAGCTCCGAACCAATCTTGACTTGGTGAAGAAATCAGGAAAAAAGCTCGAATCAGAATGGCGCATACCAGCAAAGAGTGGCCCGTTACCATGCCTCTAGAGTCAAGGGCAAATCCTTCTCGCCCAGCGATCTTGTCCTCGGAAAGCATCCGTCTCCAAGCCACTGGAGCAAGGAAATTGTCTCCGAACTGGAAGGCCCCTACCAAGTAGTGGAAGTCATCGGACCTGGCACCTACAAGCTCCAGGACCTGAACGGAAAATCCATTCCCGAATGTGGAGTTCAACAACCTCGCATATATCATCAATAGAGTACGCTCTCTATAGACTTGCCCTATTTACAGCTTTGGCATCTTGTTTTATGATCTGCGGCAAAACCGCTACGGTCGTTTCTTCAAAAGTCACAATAGAAAATAAATGTCATTCATGCATCCATTCTCGGCACGACTGAGCCATCTCCTTGAGCCAAATCTCCATACCTCGGCAAGGCCGAGCTCTGAGCTAGAGCTACATATCTCGGTTAGGCCAAATTGCATCCCGCGAAGGTTGGTATGGCCGAGCGCTCCCGGCGCAGCTGGGAGCCATGCAATCCCAAAATATCGTTCGGATTCGGGCAGCTTACAAGCCCCGGCCGAACCAAATAATCCCCAAAATATCGTTTGGATTCGGGTAGCTTCCAAGCCCCGGCCGAGCCATGCGTCAAAGAATTATCGTTTGGATTTGGGTAGCTTACAAGCTTTGGCCGAGCCAAACGCCAAGAAGTATCGTTCGGATTCTGGCAGCTTACAAGCCTCGGCCGAACCAAATAATCCCCAAAATATTGTTCAGATTTGGGTAGCTTACAAGCCCCGGCCGTCAAAGAATATCGTTCGGATTCGGGTAGCTTACAAGCCCCGGCCGAGCCAAATGCCAGAGAAGTATCGTTCAGATTCGGGCAGCTTACAAGCCCCGGCCGAACCAAACAATCCCCAAAATATCATTCGGATTCAGGTAGCTTACAAGCCCCGGCCGAGCCATGCATCAAAGAATTATCGTTCGGATTCGGGTAGCTTACAAGCCCCGGCCGAACCAAACGCCAAAGAAGTATCGTTCGGATTTGGGCAGCTTACAAGCCCCGGCCGAACCAAACAATCCCCAAAATATCATTCGGATTCGGGTAGCTTACAAGCCCCGGCCGAACCAAACAATCTCCAAAGCTTAATTCGGACTCGGGCAGCTTACAAGCCCCGCCGAATTAAATAATCTCCAAAACATCGCTCAAGGTTCGGGCAGCTAACAAGCCCCGATCGGAGCCAAAGGATAAAAACTCGACAACAACCGAGTGATATCCTTGATCCTTAGCAACAATCGAGTGATATCCTGAGGCTCGCCCTATTCAAGTAATCTCTCCAATGCCCTGATGCAACTAAGGCATCCTATTATACCTCGGTAGAGGCAAACGACCTCCCACTATTCGACAGCAAAACATGCCACTATGTCTTTCTCCAAAGAAACACCTGCTTCGTTCTGCAAACAGGATCATGCTTACTTCATGACTCCACAGAACCGCCCAGGTCCCTCTTTGACTCGCACATGGATATACGTGTTCTCCACTGAGGACCGGACATTGATCTTAGCAAGAACAAAGCAGCAACAGTCCTGCCGAAATATGCTGCGACATAAAAAGCGTAATATGGGAGCAACAACTCTCAGCGCAAAAAGAAGCAGGTGCTAAAGAAGGAAGGAATGAAAACTTTCTTTATTTCCTCATCAAAAGAAAAGTTACAACATCCTGAAAGGAGTTACAAGTGCATCAAAGCACCAGAAATAAAAATGAGTAAATAGCTCGGCCGAACTGCTCCAGTCAGCTTCAGTTAACAATGATGCTTCGGCATCCGACCCAAAAGATCAGGCGACCAGCCAGCTCACCCTGATAGATAGCAAGGCCGGCTTCCCACGTGTCCTCTGGATGAATTAAGAGATCCAAAAAGAGGCGCAGACCCGTGGATGCTGATGCTGAGGAAGCTTCCCCCTGGGTGGAATGCTGGGCTGCAGGCCGCTGCCCGATTAAGAGAGATAGGGTACCATCAGCCCCACACTGCTCTCAACTCCCTCTTCACATGACAGAAGATTCCCCACACGGAGGGGCTAAGCATTCAGCCAGAGGGAAAAGGAAAAGTCTGTGCATGTTACGGGGGTACATGTACACTTCCTATCTGCGACCCCTGTAGCAAACCACAAGGACACACAGGAAGCGCATACGTGCGCTCTCCATGTGATCTCTGCGGACCTCCTGTGCGCTCTCCATATGATCTCTGAAGTCCTCCCTTGAGGGCGAGCTGCTCTCCAGTGGCTCCTTCGTCACCCTGACTATCCGTAGGAAGGTGGCTTACAAAAGGAAAACTCAGTCCCTCCACTCCCAGCTTTAGGGACGCAGACATCATGAAAACTTTCATAGCTCACAAAGAAGAAAATTTTGGGGATGGCCTAGCATGGCCCCTACCTCCCCTTTTTATAGGCAAAATGGATCGGAAGCAGCTGATAAAGCAGTAAGCCTCGAGGTTCAAAACGCCCAATCCACGCTGCCACGTAGCCTCCCAGGATGAAAATAGCGCCCTTCAATGCGCTCCAAACGCATTGTTCAGCCCATGACGTACGCCAAAAGATTTTCTTTGATCCCGGATCATAGGTCTTAAATGCAAAAAATCGCCCGCTGATCTTAGAGATACGGGCAGACCTGGGAAATTTTTTGATGAAAGTGACACCCTCCAATGGCGAGACAGCGTTATGACACACCTCAAAAGGATCGACGGGATAAATGATCCTGGAGAGTGCCGAGGCAACCTTTTGTAGGTTACAGGGCCGTATCATCCATTTCGGCAAAAAGGAGGGTCGACTCGCCTTGGAAAAGATAAGGCACTGACAGAAAATAAAAAGGCGTAGAAGCCAAGTACTCCTAGTGAGGACATCACGATATCCTCCACTCCGGCCCAACTGCCCGTTATGCCTCAGCATAAATCAAGATATTGCACTGTACTTTCGCTTAAGGCCATAACTGCCTCTATACTTCGGAATAAACCGAAGTATCTCTTTAGCATAGCGTGGTTGAACGCGGCCTTTTGCTTTGATCCGAGCCAGGATAGCAGCCGTTGTCTCGGCGATAACGAAGCACCCTTTATACTTTGGCCAAACCGTGCGATACATTGCACCCTGGCCGGAACTTGTGAAGTTCCCTTTACCTCGGCCAAAGCATGAACACCGCATTTTAAGTCTTGTAGAGATCGACTGGGATTCCCTCAAGGGGATGTATCGTTTACGAGGCCCACATGATAAAAACAAGCATTACAAAAATAGCAGCAAACGCAGGAGTTGCAGAAATTTTTCCTTCCATTCATCATGAAAAAGGGGAAAGACAAAAAGGAAGATACATTGGCCCTTACAGGGGCTGATCATTCCCTCGGGATGCCGTTGAGCTCTCCCCCCGTCGTGGACCCGGCTCACCCACCTGTTGTTGGAGGGACACCACCTGCCTCTCCAGCCGACTGTTAGCTTCGCAGAGAAGCTCAATCTCCCTTGTAGAAATGGCCAGATACTGCTCGGCCACCTTCATAATTTATTCACGGTCTACGAACAGCGAAGCTAAAACCTCTCCGTCGACTATCACCATGGTGCGGCTCCAGCGTAGCCCCCCGCTGTCAATACCGCTGTTTGGCCTTCCATTTGATCGTCCCCCACTTCGGAAGCCATTTCAGTACAGAAAATCTTGGAAGATCAGCTGAGGAGATGGTTATAGACAGCACTCCTCCGCCCTTTTTAAAGTGCCCCCGGCGGGCATGCTGATTGCCAAGGCCACTAACCCGAACGTTACGACTGGGACATGCCGCGTGTCACCGCCTTAGCGAGCGTTCACGGGAGACGAAGAGTTCTGCTCCTCAATCAAGAAGGATCATTGATAATCCCCCGGGGCTCAAGGTGCGCCCGCGTCTTCGCCCTGGATAAGCCGAATCACCTCGGTCCTAGCCAAGATGCTTCTATAATTCTTGGTCCTCTCCAGTCGACCTACCAAATCACTCAGTTCTAGCTGAGTTATCGCATCTCGCGACTTCAACCGAGCGATTGCATTACTCGGACTAAGCTGAGCTATTATGTCACTCGGCTTCATCAGAACTATCTTATCTCTTGGCCTAAGCGGAGCTATCCCTATACCTCGGTCTCGACTAGGATGTTTGCTCAAATCCGAACTAAATCGACCAAATGGCGTCAACAAGTCATAACTTGTTCACAGTCGAAAGGAAGTCTGCAATAAAAAGATTGGCTAAAAAGGCAGGCAAATGAGAGCCGAGGGCCCGTTCATTGAAAATTTAGACCAAACTACATGTCTGAAAAAAGCAAAAGTACACAAATAACTCTCAGGGGTCAGGAGCTGGATCAGTTCCAACAGTGCCCTCAACAACGCTCGGGGAAGCCTGGCTCGTTTTGCCCACCTCAAAGGTTGTTGTTTCCTCGGCGGCAGATTTGAGGCGTCCTTCAGGGGCCGCGTCCTCACTAGCATCCAGAATAGCGTCGAGGTCAACGTCCGAAGCATCATCGTATTCATCCTCTTCAGCTCCTGGGGTACAAGCCTCAGAGGTTTCAACATCCAAAAGAGAGGTCCCATTCTGGATGCTCCTTGGATATCTTGCTTTGAACGTCCTCCACACCAAGCTGGAAGGCGTCGGCACAGGTTGCATCTTGTTCACCCCGAAGTAGAGCGAGCCGCATCTTAGCTTCAGCAGCTTGATTTCGAAGTGAGGCGACCTGCCCCTCAGTTTCAGCAGTTTGACTCCGCAGTAAGGCAATCTGTTCCTCGGTCTCAGCGGCCCGCCTTTCGAGCTCTGAGCTCCTCCCTCGGCTGGATGCCAATTCCTCTTGCAGGGTCTGCATATGGCTCCGGTTCTCCAGCTCCGCCTTCTTCATCTGCAAAAATAGAGTTAGCCAGTACCACGCTGAGCCAACAAGGGAAGCCAAAAGGGTAGTACCATACCTCCTCCTCCTGCCAGGATAACTTCTGGGTCAACTCCTTGACCTCGTCAAAAGCCCTCAATTTATCGGCCTTAACCTGCTTGATCCTGCCCTTGAGATCACTGATCTTCGACTGCCTACTGTCAGCTTCTCCCCAGGCCTGGGAGAGCTCGCTATCGAGTTGGGTTAACTTTTCCTGGTGCCATTTGATCCTGTCATCCCTGTCAGCTATACCGCGGTTGAGCTGCCGCACCTTCTCCTCCAACTCGCCAAGCATTTTGTTCAGGCGATTTCTCTCCTCGACGGCTTCTCTCCTCTGCCTTCCTAGGCTCTCACTAAACTATTTCTTGACAGTCTCCATTTCTCAGCATGCTTAGACTTGATCCGCGATAACTCCAGGCATGCATCATCATACCTCGCCAGGAGCCCTCGTAGCTCTTTAACTTCGAGCCTCAGCTTGGACGCATCATCTAGGGCGGCCTGATGCAGCACCCTCATCTTCGCCAAATTCTTATTGGCGGTACCCAGAGCTTGTTCAAATGCATCAGATGCCTCCGCTGGCGATCGAAGCTCGGCACTGACTCTCCTGGCCTGGGCGCTGGCCCTTGTCGCCAGGTTCAAGCGCCAGCACAGCGCCCTAGTGATCAAAGCACTCTGTAGAATGAAGCACAAGTGAGAAGAGAGCGACCAAGCTAACCAGAAAGCATTCACTACTGGGGAATAAAAACTCACCCGGAAGATGTAGGACCTGGCCAGCCCCATGAGGGTAGAATTGTTGATCTCAGGGAGAAGGTGGGCTTCCGTCACCACATTCCGCTGGCCAAATGCAGCGTCAACCAAGTCTAGGTCTGCGAACTCATTTGTCGAGGGACCTACGCTCGGGTACAGTGCTGACTTCATTAGGGCAGCAAACGCTGCCTCGACGGCCGATTCCGAGCTACCGGGCTGACCGTCGCCGTCCAAAGGATCGGTCCAGATGACCTCTGACTGAGAAGCCTTTGCTCTCTCGGCCTCTCTCAGTAGAATTCTAACCTGGAACCCTTCGATAACTCGGCCAGCCCAGGCGCCAGTTTTCCTGAAACTTTAGTGGAAGAAGATTCGGCTGCAAGACCTTTACCTTGCTCTCCCCCCTTGTCCTAGCTCCTTCCCTCGATCATGGGTACCTGCTCCTCCCCCACAGGCTTCGCCAATGCCTCGGTCTGTTCATCAATCTCCCCAACCACTCCAGGAGGAAGTTCTCCAGCCGTAGGCTCCTTTTGAGCCTCCACTACAGTCGGCCCAATGTCGCCGCCCCTAAATCCCTCCTGTCCTCCTGCCAAGGCTAGAGGCATTTCCTCGCTCAGAGGAGTGCCCTCAGAGGCACCGACCTCCGCCGTGCCACCCATTGGCTCACCTTCAAAAGAGGAGGCTCCCAGACAAACCGACGGAGTTTCATCCGGGCTGTCTACTATTTCCACCACTAGAGGACAGGGGGCCTCAGCAGTCCTCTCCGTATCCTCCTCTGCTTTTAGCGCCTCCGCCGTGACTGCTTCAACCTCTGGCGAGCGCTCCTCGGAAAAACGAGCCATCTTCTCGGGCTTGCGTTTCTCCCCTCCGCTACTCTCCCTCGGGCGCTTGGTCATCCCTTTCTTTATGCGGCCCGATAATTCAGACTTCTTGGCTGCGGGAACAGAGAGCAAGCGGTCAGACCGAGACATACTTGCTCGAACAAAATCGATGGAAAAAGGAAAAAACTTACTATGCGGGTCGAGGAGGCTAAGCTCGGCGGCGAAAAGAGCCTCCTCCGACAGTAAATCGTTGGCCAAAAATGTCCTACCATCGTGAAGGACCTTCAAGTCCTCCTTCTCCTGCTCAGATAGAATCGAATGTGCTTCCACATCTCGAACAAAGTTCCCCCATCCCCGAAAAAAATCAGAGCCGATGTTCCCCTCGGCAATAAAAAACCTGACCTTCCACTCCTTTATAGACGATGGCTTATCTGTTATCGTCTTGAAAGACCTCCGTGGTCCAATGTAAGGCCACTCTAATTTCCTCCCAGGCATCAGATAATAACAGGCATGGAAGAGAGGAAGAGTCGTCGTTACCTGAATCCGCTACACATTGAGATAACCCGATGACGCTGCACCAACTGTTGGGAGCCACCATCATCGGGCAAATATTATAGAATCTCATGATTTCCTTCACCAAGGAGTGAAGGGGAAATCGAAGGCCCGTTCAGACTGTCTTCATAAAGAAAGACCTCGCGCTCCAGATCTTGCGAAACCCTATGCTCGGGCTCTGGCAATGTCAGAAGGATATCCGAGGGAATGCCATACTTTTGGCGTATTCTCCCCAAATCCTCGGCGGCAATCTCCGAGACCATATCGTCGGGGCTCATCATCCTGCTGGCCGAGAGAAGCACCGAGCGAAATTACAGAGGAAGCAGAGAGCAAGATTCTCCAAAGAAGAATAACAGAGCGTTGTGAACAGAGACGGCGCCATTTCGACTTTGCTTTCCCTCAAAGAAACCGCCTTAAGAGAAAGATAGGGCATCCCAACCGAGACGCCCGGAACCGTCATTGCGGACGCCGTAAAAACCAGGATTTGCTACGTGCAATTCCCCAACCACTATCTCAAAGGAGCCTTATGTGACGTGCCCTGCAAAGGCACATCTCACAAAGGCACGGTGGCCGCGCAGCATTAAACAGGGCATCATTACGTAGGCTGTCAAACCCGGATCCCTCCGTTCAAGTCATGCCACCTGAATTATACTCCCTACGCCCGAACTTACGTTTCGAACTAGGAAGTGAGGGGCATGTGTTGAGGGGTAAAATCACTATGTGTCAATAATCATGCACATGGCTAGGGCTAGCCCTGATTCCTACCCGCTATGTGACACCCGCCCGAAATAAGTTAGCCTCGGTGAGTTGGGGCGCCTTAGCCTCTCGCCGAGCTATATCTTCTCTCGGCCCCAGCCGAGCTATGTCATCTTTCGGCCCCTCTAGCCAATCTCTCCCATCGCTCGGCCTAGCCCGAGCGATATCTATGCCTCTGCGGAATTTGACGCAGGAGAATCCGAATTCGTGAGATTCCAAATAGAAATCATATCCGGGAGTGACCTAGGACCCGCAAGAGTGGCCTAGGGCCCTGGAGCCTATGTCCTCACCACATCTCGAGACATCAACAAGCTCTCCTAGCCGTCGATCCTCTAACCAACAAGATACGAATCCTACCGACCTCATAACAAACTGGATTCAGATCCTAACGGCTTTCGGACCTACGATGCCCCCAGGGAATCAGGTGATCCTCTATAAATAAGTCGTATGTCGACTCCTCAGGTACGTGCGCACTTGCTCACTGAAACCCTCTCTCCTTCTGCCTTAGCTTCCGCCATTAGCGCTCTGCTCAGAGCCCTAGAGGGATTCTTCAGCGAAAGCCTTCTCCCATTTTTGTTGATTGCTGATCTCCACTTACTTGAGCGTCGAAGGGTCTTCCGCAGAGGGCCACCCCCAATGCCTCTCGCATGAGGACTATTTTGCAGGTCCATCCAAATGGAGAGCTTGCGCTGCAGTTCGATCGTGTCCGTGTCGAAGGATAGATTTCGGCGGTAATAATTATTATTAAAAAATAGCGCGCTCCCCAAGCCACGCTTGAACCAGGTCGGTGGTCGTTTGACAAAGCATCAATTTTCGTAGAAATTAAGACACTGCCATTTTTTATTTCGGTGGAGCCGGCAAATACGTTGTTGATGCACATCAGATTCCGTTCACGTGTAAAAGAATACAGATAAAACAAAAATGAAAACTCGAGGAGAGGTTTCGCAAAAACCTGCCTATTTTCTTGAAATTCTGGATGTAATATTTTAGGGCATGTTTGATATATAGAAGTTAAATCTAAGAAAATAGATAAAGAAAAAATTAATGAATCTTTGTTTAAAAAAATAAAAAATTAATTGTTTTACTATTAATTTGAATAATAAAAATAACTTTATAATTTTTATTTATTTTTAAATTTTATTTTATAAATTAATTTTAATTTCTCTCATAATAAAAATATTTTTATAATTTTATAAACACAATTTATCTTTCATATTTTTCTTTTCCTTATCCAAACAAAATGAATTTAAGTTATCCTCTTTTTCTTTTCCCTTCTTTTCAAATAAAAAAAAATAACAATCCTTTTTTCCCTTCTTTTCTCTCATGTTCTTTTTTTTTTTTTTTTTATCCTCCCTTTCTTCTCCCTTCACAGGTCTAAACAGGCCCTAATACTGAGATTCTGAGCTTCATTAGGTTCATACAAGGCTGCTGGCTTGCCAAGCACTTGCAACTGCTCTATTTGGATAGCAGGCAGTGAAGTTGTTGCTAATTTTTATCTTTGTTGGTCCCCTAACTTCTTTGCCCTAGCCACGAGTCCTGGTAGATCTAGAACACACCATTTCCTGCCCTCTAAGGCTAAGAACGATAGCTCAGCCCCAACGCCTGGCCTTATAAGTTCTTCTAGCTCCCGGTAGATCTAGAGTTTTGACAACTCCTCCATTCAAAATTTCCAAATTTGGTCTTTCATTTTTGAATAATATGCCGTTCTTTGTTTGAATACTTTGTTTGCCTGCAACTACTGAATTTCCTCCCCTAGGCCAAGTACAGTGAGAAGAATGGAACAAGAGACTCAGATCCCTTTTTGTGAACTTTATGGCATATTTAAAAAAAAAAAATTAAGTTTGAAATTCCATGCAAAAGGGACATGAAAAATAGAAGCTCCATGTGAAATAAACAAAGCCACGCACACAGTCAAAATTGAATTTTTTTAAAAAAAATATTATTTAAAACTCTAACAAATGCATAAACAACATAGCACAATAATAATTTGAATTTTCTAAATCCATATATCAGGGTTCTCATTATTGCCTCACGTAAGATCTTAATTAGAATTGCATATATGAAATTAAGAATATCAAATAGTAATTAAAATTTAATATCATACTCATCCGGTCCATCCTTGATTTGCGCAGGAGCTGTAGGAAGATTGGGAGTTAATTAAATCTCTCTCGCTCTCTCCTTGCTTCTTAAAAAGTTTCTTATATATCTATTCCAATATTATAGAACCGCACAATCTACCTACCTACCTCACTTAATACAAAGTGCTTATAAATTCAAAAAAATAAATCGATCATATACCAAGAGCTCATCATGCGCGCATCATTAGAATAATTTTAAAAAAAACTTATTTTGCAAATCCAAAAACATCACTACTCTATTATAGCTGACATATAGAAAATTTCCAATATTTACGTAGGGAATAGTAACACACAGGTTGTCACGCCCTAGACCCAAAAATTTTGAGCTAGGGTGACAACCCGCCGCGTGCCGGGCACGCGAGGCGTCTTAAAAATCTTGATATACGATTCAAATGGCAATATGGAAACCAACCATAATACAAATGATAGTTATAAGTTTTGGGTTTCAAACCCTACAATCAAGTCATGCTAATAAAGTTGGGCTACAACAAGCCCTACACACAAACATAATAGGATTACACCAATGCATGGTTCTCATTTTATTTATTGAAAGCTCCATCAACTCCATCATCAACCCTGAGGCTCTGAAAAACATGGTGAAGGTTTAATGAGTTTACACTCAATAAGTAAGCCTATTATACAATTATATTATATTTAACATGCTATCAACATATGCATTTGTCAACATAACATAAATTAAACATTTGATAATCATCAGAATATACAAACTGGCAAACTCACTGTTTATGTAATTATAGATTTCCTATGTGACCCATGGCCCTGCAATACCTCAATCAGAGCACATCCTCCAGATGCGTGGCCATCAATATCCACAGAACATATTGTACGATGTGTGGGCCATACCATAACAGAACACACTCTACGATGTATGTGGCCATAAAAATCATACAGAACACATTGTAAGACATGTGGGCCAGAACACACTCGTCAGTGTGTGAGGCCGTAAAAATCATACAGAACATGTCTACAATATGTGGGACCATATCATAACAGAATACATCTCCAGTGTGTGTGGCCATAAAAATCATACAGAACACATCTACAATGTGTGGGGCCATAGTAAAGGAGAACCGCGGCGACACATATAAATCTATTTAACATTTTCATCACATGTGCATCATGCATCTGTATCTCATAATATCTCACAGTGGTTTGCACAGTACAAGGAAAAGCATATAATCACCTCAATATAAACACAATCACAATTCTAGCATATACATCAATAAATCATTACCAATCATGTAATTGTTCAATTGAAATCCACAGTTCCATGCTACATAGAGAATTCAGTTAATTTATAAAATGCATGCAAACTGTATATATTCAATTTATTAATTAAACAATTAAATTGTAATAGTCTTACTTACCTCCTACGCAAATCCCAATGATGAACCAACTAATCAGATGTCTGGGCACCTACAGGATCAATGGACATAATTAATTCACGATAATCTAATTAATAAAATGACCCTTAAGACCCTACCCAGACTAGTTCACGGGCCCAACTTCGGGCTCGAATATCTCCCTCTATACACACCCAATTGGAGAAGTAAAAATACCCCATAAAACTAGAATTCATCCAGATTCGAGCCATAAAATTTTCATGCTAGTCCCAGCCCGTTATGGGGCCCAAAAACTAGCCCCAAAGCTGTCATTGCATGGCCCAATAGGGCCCAAACGATGGCAGCCCAGCAGCCCAGCCAATTCTTCGATCCCCGCTCCTCTGTTTCACCCGAAACAGAGGACAGCATCCGGCCGGCGGCCAGGGCCGCCGCCGGCCTAATTCCGTCCGGCCCTGCCACCGGAGGCTAGGCCGGAGCCGGCCGCCGCCGCGGCCGGCCTCAATTTCCCCTCATTCCACTTCAATTTCTCTCCTTCTCTCTTTTTCTCTCCGCTGCTCCCGCATGGAATTCATCGCGCCGGCGACGATTCCGACCAAATTGGGGCCGGTCCGGCCGCCGTTGGCCCGACCCCCTCTCTCTCCCTCGCCTTTATTTTCTCTCGACTTCTCCCTTACGTCCGCGCGGCACGTCTTGTGCCGGCGGCACGGCCGGCCACCTTGGCCGGCCGGACCTCCACCGGACGCACGCCCACCGCCGGTGGAGACGACAGGCGGAAGCTCGGGCCCGGCGAGGCGGCGAGCATGCCGCCGGGCCCGAACCAACCGGCGGAAGCCGAACCGGCTTTCGCCACCGCACGAGAGGAGGGCCAATTGGCCCTCCCTCTCCTTTCTCTCTCCACCACTACCCTGCCGGACGCCTCCCCCGGCGCCGGCAGAGTCGCCGGCCAAGTCTCAGGCCCGGCGCGGCGGCGAGCACGCCGCCGGGCCTGAACCAAGCGTCGACCGGCTGGAATTCCCGTGCGCTCCCTCTCTGCCTCTATCTCTCTATCTATGTCTCTCTCTCTCTCAAGGCTCTCTCTCTCTCTCTGGTTTCTTCCTCTCTCTCTCAGGCTTTCTCTCTCTCTCTGGTTCTCTTCCTCTCTCTCAGGCTTTCTCTGTTTCACGCTCTCTCTCCCGCTCACTCTCTCTCTCTCCCGCTCGCTCTCTCTTTCTCTCTCTCTCTCTCTCTTTCTCTCTCAGAGGCAGGGGATTACCTGATGGATGAAGCGCACCAGTCTGAAGGAAGGAGTCCTCTTCCTCCCTATTTAATCACCCGAGCAGTGCCTTGGATCGGGGGTTTCCCGAAAGGCTAAAACGCTTTGCCTGGAGCGAAGCGTTAGTCCGAGGAACCCAAAAGTCAGGAGCTTGGTTCATCAGAACCAAGCCTGGTTCATCTGAACCAGATTCATGAACCAGGTTCATCTGAACCAAATCTGGTTCATTTGAACCGGGTATTACATCCTCCCCTCCTTATAAAAATTTCGGCCTCGAAATTTGATATACATCCAAGGGAATACAAATCCATATTTTCTATCTAATAATCAGTTAAATTTTATTCAAAAGTCACCGTCATCGATACATCGTTGATCTGTAATAAGATACAAACAATTGTGGATGTTTCTTTTTCATTTTCTCCTTAGAACTTCGACATACGAATACTACACCATCTCGAACTTAATCCTTGCGGTCCACAATGTGCACAGGATGATCATCATAGGTCAATTCTTTCTTAAACTAAATCGGTTCAAGTCTAATGTTCTAACATAACGGGGTTGAAATACACCTCCTCAGTCATAAAGAGTGAAACTCATTGAATACCCCAAAAGTATGAAGATAGTGCTAAGTTATAAGCCACCTCCTATTCCTTGATCAACATCTCAAATGGCCCAATTTATTGTGGACTTAATTCACCTCTAAACACAAATCTCATCACGTCATTAGTTAGTAAAATTTCCAAATGATCTTCAACCTGAAACTTCAAATCTTTCTGTTTAACATCAACATAACTTTTCTATTAACTCTGAGCTACATGAAGCTGCCTTGATACTTTCTCATATTTGTTAAACCAGCTTAGTAATCAAAATTTTCTCTCTCACACTTCATCTCAATAAAATTTACACCTTTTATCATAGACAACAAAATGAATCCATTTGAATGTTGGCTTGGTAATCAATAAATAAGCAATTTCATTAAGGGTAAGAAGCTATACCAAGCACTTTCTAAATCCATCACANTTCTACAACCAAGATAGGGTTTAGGGGCATCATGTCTTTTCTAGATATATTTCCTGTTTGTTGACATTGGAGACAATTACGGCCAAATTCATGTACATCTTTAAAAAGAGTTGGCCAATAAAACTCACTTTGTAGTACCTTTGCTGCAGTTTTCTTTCCACTAAAATGCCCTCCACAGGTAAGAGAATGACAGAAGTTAAGTATACTTTTGAATTCACTCTCGGGAACACATCGCCTAATCACCTGATCTGAACAGTACTTAAATAATTCAGGGTTTTCCCAAAAGTAATATTTGACTTGTAAGAAAAATCTATCTTTTTCTTGTTTTGTCCAGTGGGAAGGTACTTTTCTATTGCCAAATAATTCACAATATGGGCAAACCAGGGAAGACTGCTATGGGAAATTGAGAACAATTGCTCATCAGGGAACCTATTTCTGATTATTTCTTTATTGTATTCTACTAAGATCCTAGAGATATGATCTGCTACCATATTTTCAGAACCCTTCTTATCTAAGATTTCTAGATCAAATTCTTGTAGTAGAAGGATCCATCTAATCAGTCTGGGTTTTGTATCCTTTTTGATAAAAGATACCTAAATGCTGCATGATCAGAATAAACTAAAACCTTAGACCCTGACAGATATGATCTAAACTTTTCTAGGGCAAACATAACTGCTAGTAATTCTTTTTCAGTGGTAGTATAATTCATTTGTGCATATGAAAGAGTTTTGCTAGCATAATAAATTACATGGGGTTCTCGATTGAGTTTCTATCCTAGAATTGCTCCTACAGCATAATCAGAAGCATCACACATGATTTCAAAGGGTATGGTCTAATCTAGGGGCTTGATAATGGGCGCAGTGGTCAAAGCAGTTCGAAGGATGTTATAGGCTATTAGACAATCTTCATCAAAATTAAAAGAACTATCTTTGGCCAACAAATTACACAAGGGTCGAGAAATTTTACTGAAATCTTTGATGAAGCATCTATAAAAACCAGCATGACCAAGAAAGATCGTACTTGTTTAACTGAGGTTGGGGGTGGTAGATTTGAGATCAATTCAACCTTGGCTTTATCAACCTCAATACCTTGCTCTGAAACAATGTGTCCGAGCACAATTCCCTCACGAACCATAAAATGGCTCTTCTCCCAACTTAGGACTAAATTCATTTCCATACATCGTTTCAGTACCTTAGTCAAGTTCTTGAGGCAGCTATCAAATGATGCACCAAAAACTAAAAAATCATCCATGAATACTTCCAAAAATTGACCAATCATATCAGAAAATATGGCCAACATACATCGTTGAAAAGTGGCTGGTGCATTACAAAGACCAAATGGCATGCATCTAAAGGCAAATGTTCCAAAGGGACAGGTGAAGGTGGTCTTTTCTTGATCTACAGGAAATACTGGGACTTGGTTGTATCCTGAATATCCATCTAAGAAACAAAAGAAACTTTATCCCGCTAGCCGTTCTAGAATTTGATCGATAAAAGGTAAAGGAAAGTGGTCTTTCCTAGTCATGACATTCAACTTTCGATAATCTATACACACTCTCCAACTAGTTGATGTGCGAGTAGGAATTGATTCATCTTTTCATTTTTAATCACGGTAATACCCAATTTTTTAGGTACTACTTGGATTGAACTGACCCATTGACTATCTGAAATTGGATAAATGATACCAGCATCAAGCCATTTTACTACTTCTTTCTTAACAACATCCCTCATGTTCGGATTTAGCCTTGTTGCATGTCTCTATGTGGTTTGGCTTCAATTTCACTATGAATATGGTGCATACAAATGGAAGGGTCAATTCCCTTAAGACCAACTATTGTCCATCCAATTGCCTCTTTATGTTCTTTAAGTACATCTACCAATTTATCTTCCTGCTCAGAGGTTAGGGTAGATGCAATGATTACTGGAAGGGTGTCATTGGGTCCAAGGTATGAATATTTTAAGTCATCTGGAAGAGGTTTCAACTCTAGTTGGGGTGGTTCTTCCAAGGATGGTATTAAAGGGTTTGGTTTAGTTGGAAGTGGTTCATATTTTATAGTCCAAGAGGGATGGTGTCGAACTTAGGTGGTTCTAATAACATGTTTATCTCTTTGGTATACTCATCAATATCAAAGTCATCTATTCCAAAATGTGTAAGACATGTTTGTAAGGGATCCGAATCAAGCAAACTTTGGAATTTTTTATCTACAACTTCCTCTATCATGCTTACTTCATTTAAATCATACATAGGTGGTCCTTGGGAAGCATTAAAAATATTTAATCTCATCTTCTTGTTTCCAAAAGATACATCCATCATACCTGTTCTACAATTTATACATGCATTAGCGGTAGCTAGAAAAGGCCGTCCAAGGATGATGGGAATTTGGTTAGGATTACCGCTAGATTCCATATCCAACACAAGGAAGTCGACAGGAAAATAGAATTCATCTACCTTTACTAATACATCTTCCAATATTCCACGAGGTTCTTTGACTGATCTATCTACCAATTGTAGTGTTACTGTAGTGGGTTTCAACTCTCCAAATCCGAATAATTCATACACTGAACTTGGGAGAAGGTTTACACTCGCACCCAAATCTAATAATGCTTTCTTGATTGTGAAGTTTCTATGACACATGATATAATCAGGGTACCAGGATCTTTTAGTTTGGATGGGGTTATTTGCTGAACAACTGAGCTGACTTGCTCAGTCAAGTGGATCTTTTTTGGTATTTGTGTCTTGGCTTTTCGTTTTTATGTGCATAGATCCTTCAAAAATTTGGCATAAGCCGAAACTTGCTTGATAGCATCGAGGAGAAGTAAGTTTATTTGGACTTGCTTAAATAACTCAAGCATCTCATTCATTTTTATATTCTTCTTATCTGAAGACAAAGGAGATTCTAAAGCACTAGGGAATGGGGCTTTAGGTGTGATTGCTTGATCATTGAATTCCTTTTCCTTTTCATTTCTTCTCTTCTCTGGTTTAGCCACTTCTAATTGCTGGGTTGGTTCAGGTGGGTTCAATGTTTTTCCACTTCTTAGAGTCATGACTGATTTAGCATGTTCTGTGAATTTGTCAGGGCTATTGGAACCCTCAGCCATGAATTATCCTTTCGGGTTATCGATAGGCTGACTAGGTAACTTACCCTCCTCCCTTCTACTGAATGCTATGGCTAATTGACCTATCTGAGTTTCTAGTTTTGCAATAGATTGTGTGTGGGAGTGAAGGATTTGGGTATTCATTTCTAGCCCTTTCAATACTTGTAACACATTGTCTTCAAAAGTAGGATAATTATTCGGTGGAGATTGTGGGATGTTTGGATATTGTGAATATGGTATGTTTCTAAAATTAGTTTCTTGATAATTAGGTCTGATCGATGATGAATTGGTTACAGGTTAAGGTTTCTAAGAAAAATTTGGATGATTTCGCCAGCCAGGATTGTAAGTATTTGCAAATGGATCATTTCCTATTCTCGGAGCTAATCGGGTTTGGGCTTGGTGGGCTTGCTTTGAACATGTTCAGGAAATTGGTATGCAGCTGGACATTCACCTATAGAATGGGTTGGACTCGAACAAATTATGCAGACCTCATGTAATTGAGTAGATGGGGAAGAGATGTTTCCAACTTGTAGAATCCGGTCAAGTTTATGGGATAATTCATCTACCTTAGTATAGATATTTGTAGAATGACCTAATTCATATATTTCACCTCTTTTATGTCCTATGGGAGGGTCTCGACGAGCAACTGACATGCAATGTAATGAATTCTCACTCAATGTCTCAAAGAGTTGCCAAGCTTCATGTTCATTTTTTAACATAAATGTCCCACCACATGAAGCATCAATAATTTGCCGATACTTTTTTGATAAACCATCATAAAAGCACTGAACCAGTTGCCATTTGGGTATAGCATGATGTGGACATTTTCTAATCAGTTCTTTTAATCTCTCCCATGTCTCATGGATCATTTCTCCATCTATCTAGGAAAAGCTTGTTATGGCTTTTCTAATTTGATTCGTTTTTCCTATAGGAAATTATTTCTTAAGAAACTCTCTCTGAAGATGATCCCAAGTTGAAATTATAATAGTGTCTAATGAATTTAACCAATACGGCTTTATCTTTTAGGAAAAAAGGGAATAACTTAAGCCTAAGTGCATCATCAGAGAAATTTTGAATCTTGACAGTTGAGCAAATTTCCAAGAATTCATCTAAATGTTTGTAGGGATCCTCATTTGTAAGTCCATAGAAAGATGGTAACATTTGGATTACACTTGACTTAATTTCGTATTGGACAGCCTCTACTGGAGGCACTTGAATGCAGGGAGAGTAGGTATACCTTGAAGGAGTGAAATACTCTTTTAACTATCGTGGTTGATTATTTTCGTTATTAGGATCCATAATTCTGAGTTTGTTTGCTCTAATAGTTCTTTCTATCTCAGGATCTAAGGATATAAGGTTGGGTTGCAACGATCAGCGACCAAGCATACACCCTACCAATACTCTAAAGCAAACAATAATTCAGTTTTTTTTAATAGAAGAAAAAGAGGGAGATTCTAAAGAAAATACCCTAAAAGATTCCTAGAACTAAGAATAATTTAATTAGGGTTTAATAATTCTTAGCAATCAAGTTAACAAAGATTAGACTCTCTATTATAGGTTTACCCTAAATCTAGACAGCTCCTAACTTCCAAGACCGCCTTGGAGCCCTCCAAGTCAAAAATTAGCTGATCAACTAGCCAGTTGAGGATAAGGTCAGTGGGGGTCCCCCGTTGCTTACTAGGTAAGCGAACGGAACCAATTAAGTAACCACTTTCCTTTTCTTTTTTAGACACCAGTTAAGCAGTCAATCTCGACCCGGTCCAACTCTTTTGGGTGCCTTGTCCTATTGAGCTCGAGTTCCTTAGGGGCTAACGTCTAATTAATTTTAGAGTTAAAGGTTTGGGTTAATGTAAAATGAAGGATATGGTTTGTGGGCCAAGGAAGGGTGATGAAATTTCCACCTTATCTTGATTAGGGGTTTGTGCCCTTAAAGTTAATTATGAAAATGCTATGCAACAAAAGATGTCCAACTCTTGAAATTATCAAAAAATTAATCTAATTATTTTTTTAGAGATTTTTGTGATTAGGTTTCTAATTTCCTAATAAATTATGAGATGTCAATAGAAGAATTTTGAGTTTTTAAAAAATAAATTTACCTAAGTCAATCTAAGTATAGAAATAAAATATTTTATTTATATATTTTATATTTTTTTCCTTAAATTAATTATGTTTTATGGAAGGTGTCTTAGGGTTTTCTTTCAGGTATTTTTTTTAAAGGTAAGTTAATTAAAAGGAAAATTTTATTAGGTTAAAAGAAATGATTTGTAACAAGAAGGAAAGTAATAATTTTTTTATGTTAAAAAGAAAATATGTAATTCTAACAATTAAGGTAACAAAAAAATAGTAAAGAGACAATAACTATTCAAAAAAATAAAATTAAGAGAAAATTAATCTAATTTTTATTTATTTATTTTAATTTTTTTTAAAATAACGCACTAAGTCCCGGCAACGGCGCCAAAAAATTTGATGCGTGTCGTAGAGCAATAATTAAAACACCTTAATTTCACTAATAGAATAGTGAGAGTAAGGGATCATTCCATAGGACTTTAGCGATTATCTTGAAATAAATTTATAAATTTAACTAAATAGATAATTGGTAGTGCAAAATAATTAAGATATGGTCTATCTTATAAGAGCACGGCCCTACCCCTAGATCACGGCCCGTCCCTTTTAAGAATAGATCAGTCAAAATTATTTTCACCTAAATAAAATTTAATAATAATTAAACATGAATAGAAACTTTATTTCATAGCATTCAATTAAAAAGTTATGACATTAAGAAGGCAACAAAAAATAAATTCTTCCTAAACCAAATCAAAGACAGACTAACCGGTGAAGACAGGCTGAACCGGATAGGCTCTCTACAGACGCTTCCAAGAAGAACGAACAGAACCTTCACAGATGCCTCCCAATCGTGAACTCTTTCTGGTAACAGAACAGCTTCCACGGATACGGTAGAGCCTCCAAGAATCTGGGAACATCCTCCACAAACGTCTGCTCCAAGCCACGAACAGAGCCTCCAAGAACGGATCCTCATGATCCCTCCTCCATGAACTCTCCCTCACTGCTGGGAACTCCCCCTAGGAACAGCAATCTCCACAATCCTCCACGATCCCAATCGTTGGCAGACTGGAACAGAGCAACGTCTCCACGCACGAGCGATGCAGATCCTTGGACGGACACTGCACGAGAGATCCCCCCCCCAAATGAAGCCTCCTTGGTGCTATTTGTAGAAGTCCAGACGCGTCCCATACGTGGAGAAGCAACGAGATTCTGTTGCCATATCAGAGACGACGCGAAGAAGCAACGACGCGGCACGGAGAAAATCCCAGAGATATTGCAGATAAAATCGAAATTCCTTCCATATGAATTTTAATCTTCCAATTTGATATATTCCTATCCAAATTATTCCTTAATTGGTGGATAAAAATATTGAATTTGAATAGGAGAATAATCGGGAGAGAAATAAGGAAATTTTTGTTGAGAAGACGATGAAGTTGGCACTGGGTTTGCTGACTTTGCTTTAAAATACGTGCTAAATCTTATAAAATTAATTTCGAGCTCATCTTAAATCCGATTTGAGTGCCATTTGCGTTGTTAAATTCCTAAAATCGAGCTCTTTAAATTGATAAGGTTTTACCTAAAATATTAAAATATTAAATAATAATAGGTACATTAAATTATTAATTAATAGATTTAGTGATAATTATTTATGCGTTTATCACTTACTTATTACAAGAACACAGATTCTAAAAGGATCAAGTTGGGTCCTTATGGAATTAGATGTTTTTGTAGGATATGCTACAAATAGCAAAGCCTATAGACTCCTTAATTTAGAATCTAATATGATAATAGAATCCAGAGATGTTGAGTTTTTTGAGAATTTAACCACTTTCGAAAAAAATTCTCAAAGTACCATAAATGAAGATTCTCGCAAGAAGAATACTTCAAAGGTTGTTGAAGAAGAACAACCGAAACTTCGGAAAAGTAAAAGAATTCGAAAAGCTAAGGATTTAGGACCCAAAGAGATAGATTCTCAACTCATTTCTTTCTATTTGATAGAAGGAAGTTGAAAGAATTTTATTCATAAGGTACCTATTGTTCTTCAAATGGAAGACGATCCTAAAACTTTTAAGGAAGCAATGGCTTCGAGAGATTCTGCTTTTTGGAAGGAAGCTATTCAAGATAAGATGGATTCTATTATGTCAAACCACACTTGAAAGCTTATCAATTTACCCAAAGGGTCTAAGCCTATTGGTTGTAAATGGGTGTTTAAAAAGAAGTATCATAGTGATGGTACTTTAAACACCTACAAAGCTAGACTAGTAGCTAAAGGTTTTCAACAAAAAGAAGAAATTGACTATTTTGATACATATGCACCTGTAGCTAGAATAATAACAATTAGAGTATTGTTTGTATTGGCTTTATTGAACAACCTTTATGTTCATCAAATGGATGTCAAAATGGCATTCCTAAATGGTGATCTCGATGAGGAGGTCTACATTGAACAATCAGAGGGTTTTGTCCTACTAGGTAATGAACATAAAGTGTACAAGCTTGTTAAATTCTTGTACGGATTGAAACAAGCATCCAAATAATGGCATGAGAAGTTTGACTCTCAAATGGATTTGTTCACAACGTTTCTGATAAGTATTTATATACTAAAGTGCATGGTGACTTTGTGGTATATGTGTGCCTTTATGTTGATGATATATTGATCATTAGCAATAAAATGAAAGGTATACACAAATGAAGAGGTTTCTATCATCTACTTTCAAGATGAAAGATCTTGAATAAGTTGACACTATTTTGGGCATCAAAGTGAAACAAAATAATGGGGGTTTTGAACTTGGTCCATCACATTATGCTGAAAAAGTGTTACACAAGTTCAAACATTTGAAGTTTAAAGAAGTGAACACCTCATTCGATTCAAATCTAAAGCTTGAAAAGAATAGTGGATGAGCCGTGGCTTAACTTGAGTATGCAAGTGTTATTGGTTGTCTAATGTATTTAATGCAATGTACTAGACCCATATAGTATTTGCAGTTAGTAAGCTGAGTAGGTTTACTAGCAACCCAAGTGTAGAGCATTGGAAGGCTACTGATAGAATCTTTGGTTATCTTTTGAAAACCAAAAGGCTAGGTCTACAATACTTTAAATTTTTTGTTGTGTTAGAAGGATATACCGATGCAAGTTGGATATCGAGTGTGAAAGATAGTAAATTTACCACTGGTTGGGTATTTACACTAGGGGATGGTGCAATATTTTAAAAATCCAAGAAACAAACTTGCATTACATACTCAACAATGGAGTCAAAGTTTATGGCTCTAGCTTCAGCAGGACATGAGGCTGAGTGGTTAAGGGATCTTCTATTGAAAATCCCATTGGATTGTGAGAATATTTCAACTGTATCGATACATTATGATAGCCAAGCCACTTTAGCTAGAGCGTACAATGAAGTGTACAGTAGAAAGTCTAGACACATTAGTCTAAGACATGAGTATATGAGAAAATTAATCAAGGATGGAATAATTTCTCTCACTTTTGTGCGATCAAGCTATAATCTAGCTGATTCACTTACTAAACTTCTTATAAGAGATTTAGTGAAGATGACTTCTAGAGGGATGGGTCTAAAACTCCTTGAGTAAAGTCCACCAATGATGGTAACCCAACCTAATACTAGAAAATGACTAGTCTTAGGTTCAATGGGTAATAACAAGTCATTGATAAATGGATTGTAGCTGCATTTAGTGTATAGTTCTAACTGTTACAAGTTGGAGGGTTAGTTTTTAAACTCTTAATGAAGTTTAGTCATGTAGACAAGTATCTGTTGTAACAAAGATACTGAAAGAACTTCACCTATGTGAACCTTGAGATGGTGTCGTCTCAAGTGAGAGTTGGAGTTTCTCTCATGAAAAGGTTCATGAAACAGGATAAGCACATGGCCATAAATTGTGCTAAGCGTGTGGTGTAGACAACAAACACTAAGGAATGTCTATGAAGTATTAGCGGTTTTGACGCAAGGAATAACTGGTTCAAAGCATTTATACTACCTGAAATTTCATTAAAGCCTTGTGGTATTTTCACTATGGTTAGGTTCAAATCGAAAGATACCTAGCTGTATTAATACTCCTTGTCCTTAATTTTAGATGTGGACTTAGTTTGTTTTAAACAAGTGAAGGATTATTGAGATTTTGTTTAAATAAACTAAGTAGGTGTTTATGGATGTGTTTAGGGAATAGTCATGGACTCTTCTACGACAATTTCGCCTCGGAAGCCGAAGCGGCATGATGCTTCATTTCAAAAAATTTTGCTCATTTCAAATTTCTGCAATAGATATATTGCAACGCGACGCAGCTCTCTGGGAATCATCGCTTCACAGGCTCTAGCGCTGCGGCGCTCAACTTTTATAAATTCACACAAATCAAATCAACAGAGAATCATAAAAATAAGTTCTTGTCTACTATCGAGTTTTCATTAGTGCTTTGGTGTAAACTCGATTCAAGGCTTATCGTATCCTGCGGCGTATTTGCTATTCACCCATGGAGCATTTGAGAGGGTGCAAATAATGCTTAAGGAAAGTGTTCCGTACGTGATTTAATTTTGTTCTTATCTTCATCTCTCTTGGTTCTTATCTTTATCTTCATCTAGACTTTCCTTTTTCAAATTCTCAACACTCCCGTCAATGACCAAGGTCTACCAAGCCAACTTGGTAACCTCTATATAAACCCTGGCTTATCGCTAGCCATTGGCATCGACGACACTCCCATACCATACCAGGGCTTCCACCACTCCCTGATGCATATGGTTTCTTGCATTGTTCTTCATAGCCTTTTCCATAAGAGCTGCATCCTGATAGATGCGGTAACCTATGCTCTGATACCAAACCCTGTGGTGCGGGCACCAGGATCAAACAGAGGATTCTTAACCCTCTATGGATATCTGATTAGTTATGATTCAAGTCTTGAGTTGGGAAATAAAGTTTAGTTTATTTTGAGTCCCGTCCAGTTCATTTTATTCTAAATTGAGTCCTATCCAGTTCAGTTTATTTTAATGTGAGTCTTGTAGTAAGTTCATCAGCTTACAAGATGAGACATCAGTATTGGAGCAGAAGACAAGGCCATCACAGTCAGATAGAGCAGCTGCTAAATTCAAGTTGATACCACACCTACTTCAAGCAGCCCACATGCCACCTAGCAGAGCAAGCAACCTTCTCGATCTGGATGATCATTTTTCTCATCTGGATGCCACAGATTTCATGCCAAATCCAGCTGCCGCTGATTGCATCTAGAAGGTCACCTTCCTTATCTGGACGCTGTAGATTTTATACCAAATTAAGCTACCACTGATTGCATCTCAATCATATCTAGAAGATCACCTGCCTCATCTGGACGCCATAGATTTTATGCCAAATCCAGCTGCCACTGATTACATCTAGAAGATCACCTTCCTCATCTGGACGCTGCAGATTTCATGCCAAATTTGATTAGGGTGCCTTTTTTTCTTTTCTCTCTTTCCATATCTGTATTTTCTTGGCCCCAAGTCTCTTGCTCTATAAAAGAGACCATCTTGTATGAATGATGTATCTTTTATTATTAATCAATCAATCCAAGTTTTTAGTTATTATAATTTTTGTTAATTGGTTCTTTGGTGCTCTTGTTTCCCTCCTCCTGCGCGTGCCAACATCCTAAGTCTTCAGGAGAAACTCTGGCCACCACCTTTGTCTTCCAATAGTGGATGCCCCAGAGCCCTTGACTGCCCTCTCCTTTTTCTCTACTCCTTTCTTGTCTCTTTGCCTCTATTCTAAATTTTCTCTATTATTCTTTAACCCTTGTATGATAATCTTGCAAATCCCTCAGTAGCCATGAATCCAGGATTCAAGGCGATCATCATCCAGGACAGCGGATACTTGGTCGCAGATCCGTGGGCTCAAGGCTTGGTCATTTAGGGCGCATCCGCCAGGCAAAACAACCCCTTCAACACTTTAATCTTTTCCCTCTTATCAGGTACGCCCCTCTAATCTACTAGTAACTTTATTGTAGGAGAGCAAGCCCTACCGGGGCTTCTTAGCCTCGGCGGTCCTTCTTCTTTATTTTTTAGGAACTGTTTCGCATGCAGATTTACTGTGAATTTCATGAATCCCTCTTAGGCTATTACTTTGGGAGAATAATCAACTGCAATCATTAATCATTAAAAAAAAGAAAAAAGTACTTGCATGCGAATCGGTCCTGCATCAGTTTGGTATCAGAGTATAGTTAGGGCTTAATTTTAATTCATGTATTATCAGTATATCATCTGTTAATTGAATTATTTCTGCCTACATACACATCAAAAAATTATAAAATTTATTTTTCTAGATTTGTTATAATTTAAAGTATTTTTCTTTTATTTTTTGAGAATTTAATTCGATCTGTGAAAAGAAAAAAATTCTAAGATTTATTGCTATTTACAGATTTCTGGATTAAGGTTTGTGTTTTACATGTCATTCATCTGCATTAAATTACTCTTAAGGGATTTCATTGATGTCAGATAAGGGAGGGATTGAGACCCCTTCCTTGGCCCAAAACAACCACCCATGCATTCCGATCCCAAGACTCTAATCTAAAACTGAGTAGCAACTTAATTGACATTTGCCTAGAGGGCTAGGGACACCAACAGTCGGTTTAGTGTACTGGAGGAGACTAGTACAAATCAATCTAGCATGTGCTCTGAAATTGGTGTCTAGAAGGGAGGTCAAATGTCAAACGACTTAAGTGGAGTGTTAGGGTTATTCTAATTAAGCACCTGCAATTTGCGGGATGAGCCTCCTTCCCTTCCACCTGTCTCAACTGGCCAATTGAAGAGTTATTGTTGGATTGGCTTGCATTAAGCCAAATCCTTTACTCTGGATGACTAGATCTAGCATACCATAGTCCGAGTCAGTCTAAGTCTTGTATGCTTGATTATGCTCGCATGTGCACCAGATCAGGAGCATCTTTTTGCCCGTCACCACCTCCATTACAGGCTGAACCCATGGCTAATCAAAGCATTGATGATCACTTAAGGATCATCACTGAACAACTAGCCCGAATGAACCAAGACATCAAGCAATCTGAGGCTAGATTAGGGTCCAAGTTTGATCAAGTTGAAACTAGGTTGGGCATCCTAAAAGAAGCCCATGAGCCCCACACTGAGTCTGATCATGAGACCCCACCTCATCCTAGGAGAGCCCAACAGCCTGACCTCTACATAATGCTAAACCCTAGGAGACACTTCGACCTGATCCAGTCCTAGATGTCCTCCCTAGGAGACCCAATCATGAGGTAGTAGACCAAGAAGAAAGAGCCCTTAGAAGTGTCAGACTTGAAGCACCTACTTTCGATGGCTCTATGGACCCTAAGGACTACCTAAATTAGAAGGAAGGGATGGACCAGTACTTTGACTAGTACGACATATCTGAAGAGCGTAAGTTTAAGTTTGCCAAGCTCAAGTTAGTACAACAGGCTAGGTTATACTAGGCCACTTTAGAGCGAAGGCAATTATTAGAGGGAAGAGACCCCATAGTCACCTGGCACGCCATGAAGGCTAGACTTAGGTCCAATTATATCCCCTCATCGTATGAACAGAGCCTATTGGACCAGTGGCAGGGATTAATTCAGGGTAGTAAAACTGTGAATGAATACATTACTACATCCCAAGAGTATACCATGAGGTGTAATATCGTTCATTCTGAGGAGGTCACCCTATCCAAGTTTAGGTATGGCATGAGAGCAGATATTCAAAGAGAACTCTACCTAAGAAGGGTACACGATTTAGAAGAAGCTTACCAAGTTGCTAGAGATTATGAATGTTTTCAGAGAGGGCCACCCTATCGTAGATCAGAGGCTACCAAGAGCCCTAGCCCATATCCAGGATCTAGCCAGGCCTATCCTAGTCGTCCCAAACCTACCCAGTACTCAGACCCCCACCAGACTTTTTCGAGTCGACCCAACACTAGCCGACCCAGTACAAGCCGAACTGAGTTGAGTCGACCCCAGAATAGTACCCCTATACCCCAGAGAGAGGATAAGGGCAAATCTGTAGAGGTCCAAAGAAATTCCAACCCCCAGATCAAATGCTTTAGATGCAACAAACCGGGACATATTGTTGACCCAATTGATGATTTTGATGATTAACAAAACTATGTGAGTATAATTTTTGAAGGCTCTGATGATTTTGATTTAGTGTTTCAGCCTATAAGACTATTGAAAGATCAAAATCAAGAGTTACAATGTGTTCTGGATCGAATCTAATGTCTAGGTAAGAATTGCAGACATTAGAGTCGACTCCGAGAATCACAGAGCCGACTCCGGAACTGGCACGGCCATTAGAGTCGACTCCGAGACTGTTAGAGTCGACTCTCACAGACGAAGCAGAAAGTCGATTTTTCTGGCTCCAACCTAGAGTCGACTCCGGGTAAGTTAGAGTCGACTCCGGAAAAGTTTCTTGTCGACCCCAGAAAAGCCAGAGACGACTCCGGAAATATCATTTTAAATGCCTCGAGCTAGAGCCGACTCCAGAAAAGTTAGAGTCGACTCCAACCCACCTGGAACGAAAAACGAAGTTGCCAGATCAGCTCTAACGGTAACTTTTCTATTTTTACTCATTTCTAACGGATATATTTTGATAGAAGGTACACTCCAACGGATAGTTTTATTCCAAAAAGGGTGTAAAAGAAATCTATAAAAGGGGAGTCTATTGTTCAAAAAAAAGAGACAAAAAAGAGAAGAAAAAATCTGAAAACAAAGAGAAAATCTGAGATAGACAAATCCCATTTCAAAAATCCGAGAGCTTGAATCTTGAAAGGAAAACCTTCTAGCTCAAATCCACTCCACTCCAAAAGGCTCAAGAGGAATCCAAAGCGTTCAAATCAAAGTCTTGGCGGATTTCCCAACTTGGAGAAAGGAGATTCGTTTCTTGCTTTTCAACCTTCTCAACTGCTTCAACCACGAAGAATCGGAGCTGAGGCTTGATTCAATCCAGCAAGGAGAAGAAGAAAAGAAGAAAAGAAGAAAAGATCAAAAGCCAACCTATCTACAAATCAGGCTTTTCTAAACCTTATTATTCTTAATTTGTATATTTGCTCATTGAGGAGCTTTGTATTCACACACATACTATCTTATTTTTGCCTAGTTCAATCTGGGGGATTGAACTAGAGGAGGTAGTTTTACCTCGGGTTAAGCTTGTTAAGCTTGGGTTAGTTGTGAGCCCGTGAAAAACAACGTGTAGGGTTTTGTGCTGGTAAGCCCGAGTAAAACCAGCTGGGTTCGTTGTGCACCCGGTAAAACAACAAGTTTGAGTTGTGAGCTTGGAAAACAACTCGGCTGTAATCTAGAGTGATTATAGTGTGGACCCAAGTGAATCTTGGGAGTGGACGTAGGTGTTGAATACACCGAACCACTATAAAATCTTTGGTGTTTGCAGTGTCTCATTGTCTCTTTATCTATCTCTATCTTACTCACTGCACTTTATAGTTATCTTGCATTTGCCCTCATTAATCTCAAGCAAACTATTTAAAAAGGGCTAATTTTTTAAAGAACCCAATTCACCCCCCCCCTCTTGGGTTGCCATCTGGGCCAACAATTGGTATCAGAGCAAGTGCTCATTTAGAATTTGATCTCACGATCAAGGGCTAAAGATCCTTATGGCAACACAAAGTGGTTCATGTTTTGCTGAAGGTCATTCTACGAATAGACCTCCTTTTTTAATGGAACCAACTATTCATATTGGAAAGCTAGAATGAGAATATTCATTCAAGCTTCTGATTATGAGCTTTGGGGAGTTATAATAAATGGACCTAGTACACCCACACACTTATTGATGGCACTATTGTTCCTAACCCGAAAGGGATTGGAATGATAATGATAGGAGAATGGCACAACTTAATGCTAAAGCCATTAATGTACTATATTGCTCTTAGACTCTAATGAATTCAATATCTCAACTTGTAATTCCGCAAAGAAATTTGGGATAGTTGGAATTACCCATGAGGAACCAACCAAGTAAAGAATCAAAAATAAATATTTTGTTCATAAATATGAATTATTTATATGGAACAACTGAAACCATCACATGCATGTCACTAGATTCACTGATATTGTAAATGGTTTGAAAAGTCTTGGTAAGAATATACTAATCTGAACTTGTTCGCAAAATTCTTAGGTCACTACCAAGATCATGGGAAGCAAAGATGACTGCAATCCAAGAAGCAAAGGACCTCAATGCTTTACCCTTAGAGGAGCTTCTAGGATCCCTAATGACCCATGAGCTGACTATGAGCAGCATGTTGAGGAGGATTCAAAAAAAAGAAAATGATTGCCCTCAAAGCTGCAAAAAATGAAGAGAGCAGCAGAAATGATGATGATGATGATGATGAAACTGCTCTCTTGGCAAAGAAATTTAAGAGATTTATGAGAAAAAGAAACCCTTCCACAAAAAAATTTGGAGCAAGTGGGAAGGAGAAAAGGATAAGATTAAGGACAAGGACAAGGAAAAAGAAAAGACCCCTTGACATGCTATGAATGTAAAAACCAGGGCACTTTAGAAATGATTGTCCTAGATTGAAAAAGCCTACAAAAAAAGAAGAAGGCTTATATGGCAACATGGAGTGATAGCGAGGAATCTTCTTCCGAAGAAGAAGAACAAAAGGAAGTTGCAATATATGCTTCATGGCGGACGACAACGAATGAGGTAAGTTCCGAAACCCCGATGATGAATTTACATTTGATGAAATGTTTGAAGCTTTCAATGAATTGATGATTGATTTAAATCTTTGAAAAAGAACATAAATTTTGAAAATGAAAACTTAAATTTAAAAAGAAAAATGAATTAGCTTTAGAAGTTAAGAATTTAAGAAAAAGAAACTCTTCTTAAGAAAAATGATTTGTTCATAAGTTGAATTGATTAAATCTGAAAATGAAAAAAATTAAAGAAAAAGAATCAATCTCTAAGAAAATGATTTTCTTAAAGAAAGATGTTAAAAAATATAAAGACATTGTTGAAAAATTTACTCTAAGCTCAACAAAACTAAATATGATTTTAGATAGTCAAAAAGCTGTTTTTGACAAAGCAGGTTTAGGGTATAACACATTAAGGAAACAAAAATCTTTAAAGAATATTTTTATAAAAGCCAACCAAAGTAATATAACTTGTTTCAAATGTAATGAAAAGGGTCATAAATCATTTGAATGCAAAACGTTAAATAATAACAACAAGTTAAATATTAAAGCAAAGAAAATATGGGTTCCGAAAGGAACAATTTTTGTTGCTGCTAACCATGAAGGACCCAAGAAAGCTTGGGTACCTAAACATAAAGTTTAAATTATGTTGCAGGAATGTCTTGTAGCCAAAAGATCAAAGAAAAAGTGGTACCTTGATAGTGGCTGCTCAAGACATATGACGGGTGACAAAGATGAATTCATCACCCTGGAAGAAAAGAAAGGTGGAGTTGTGACGTTTGGCGATAACGGTAAAGGTCAAATTATGGGCCTTGGTAAAGTTCGCATAACTCCATCTATAGTTATTGATAATGTACTTTATGTTAATGGTTTAAAGCACAATTTAATTAGTATAAGCCAACTATGTGATAAGAACTTTAATGTTTCATTTAAATCTTCTATTTGCATAGTATCTGATTCCATTAATGATAGCATTTTTTACTGGTTATAGACATGGCAATGTGTACTTAGTTGACTTAGATAAATTATCTGAAAGTAGTCATTGCCTAATTGCTGACAATGCTAACATAAATGATATTGGATGGTTATGGCATCGTAGATTAGGTCATGCAAGCACACACCTTATTTCAAAACTAATTAAAATGGATTTAGTTAAAGGATTACCTAAACTAGATTTTGAAAACAACAAAATTTGTGATGCATGTCAATTTGGAAAACAAACTAGAAGTTCTTTCAAATCTAAAAATGTTGTTTCAACTTCTAGGGCTTTAGAGCTACTTCACATGGATCTTTTCGGACCAACTAGAACCACAAGTCTAGGAGGAAAGAAATATGGTCTAGTGATTGTAGATGATTATTCTAGATATACTTGGGTAATGTTTTTAGCTCACAAAGATGAGACTTTCTCGATATTCCTGAAATTCTTCAAGAAAGTCACAAATGAGAAAAACACTACTATAGTATCTCTAAGAAGTGATCATGGAACAGAATTTGAAAATCACTTATTTGAAAATTTCTGCACTGAAAATGGAATTAATCAATTTTTCAGCCCCTAGGACTCCACAGCAAAATGGTGTAGTTGAAAGAAAAATAGGACTCTAGAAGACATGGCCCGTACCATGCTATGCGAAAGTAACCTACCAAAGTACTTTTGGGCGGAAGCTATTAACACAGCATGCTACATCTTAAATCGAGCCCTAATAAGACCAATCTTAAAGAAAACACCTTATGAATTATGGAATGAAAGAAAACCAAATATAAAATACTTTCATGCATTTGGATGTAAATGTTTCATTCATAATAATGGTAAAAACAACTTAGGAAAATTTGATGCTAAATCTGATGAAGGAATTTTTCTAGGTTATTCAACAACTAGTAAAGCTTATAGAATCTTTAACAAGAAAACCTTAATTGTTGAAGAATCCATACATGTAGTGTTTGATGAATCTTTAGCAACTGGATCTGAAAAGATTGATGATGAGGAAGATACAAACATAATTGAAAAAGATCTTGAAAAACTTAATATTGAAGTATCTTCAGATCATGAACAAGAAGCTAAAGATGATGATTCACATAAGGACGATGATGTCAATATTGATCATATGATATAGATCTTCCAAGAGACTGGAGATATGCCCATAGTCATCCCAAGGAATTGATTATAGGTGATCCATCTCAAGGTATAAGAACTAGATCATATATGAGAAATATCAGTAATCATCTTGCATTTGTATCACAAATTGAACCTAAAACTATAGAAGATGCTGAAAAAGATAATAATTGGATGTTAGCAATGCAAGAAGAATTAAATCAATTTACAAGAAATAATGTATGGACTTTAGTTGAAAGACCTAAAAATCATTCAGTAATAGGATCAAAATGGGTTTTTAGAAATAAACTTGATGAAAATGGCATAGTAATTAGAAACAAAGCTAGATTAGTTGCAAAAGGATATAATCAAGAAGAAGGCATTGATTTTGATGAAACTTTTGCACCTGTAGCTAGATTAGAAGCTATTAGGCTATTACTAGCATTTGCATGTCACATGAACATTAATTTATTTCAAATGGATGTTAAAAGCGCATTTTTAAATGGATTTATAAATGAAGAAGTATATGTAGAACAACCACCTGGTTTATAGATCACGAATTTACAAATCACGTTTTTAAATTACACAAAGCATTATATGGTTTGAAACAAGCACCTAGAGCTTGGTATGATAGGTTAAGTAAATTCTTAATTGAAAATGATTTCACAAGAGGAAATGTTGATAAAACACTATTTTTGAAAAGAAAAAGTAAAGATTTACTTGTAGTACAAATATATGTTGATGACATTGTTTTTGGTGCTACTAACGATTCTCTATGTCAAGAATTTGCTAAGTTAATGCAGGGAGAATTCGAGATGAGCATGATGGGAGAACTCAACTTCTTCCTTGGACTCCAAATCAAACAAAGCAAAGAGGGTATCTTTATCAACCAAACAAAGTACACAAGAGAGATTCTAAAGAAATTTGGTATGGAATCAATTAAACCCCTCGGAACACCAATGAGTCCTTCATGCAAGCTGGACAAAGATGAAGAAGGTAAAAAGGTTGATCAAAAGTATTATCGAGGTATTATCGGATCCCTTCTTTATTTAACAGCAAGTAGACCAGATATTATGTTTTCTGTATGTTTATGTGCTAGATTTCAATCAGAACCTAAAGAATCACACTTAATAGCTGTTAAAAGAATACTAAGATACTTAAGTGGAACAAAAAATGTAGGTTTATGGTATTCTAGAGATTCCACATTAAATCTAATTGCATACTCAGATTCTGATTATGCCGGATGCAAGTTAGATAGAAAAAGCACAAGTGGTGCATGCCAATTTTTAGGAAGTAACTTAATCTCATGGTTTAGCAAAAAGCAAAATTCGGTTGCATTATCTACTGCGGAAGCAGAATATGTTGCAGCTGGAAGTTGCTGTGCTCAAATCCTATGGATTAAGAGACAACTTGAAGACTATGGTATCACACTTGATAAGACACCCATAAGATGTGATAATACAAGTGCAATAAATCTTACTAAAAATCCAATTCAACATTCAAGAACAAAGCATATTGAAATAGATATCACTTTATAAGAGAACATGTAGCCAATAATGAAATTTGTCTTGATTATGTGAATACTGAAGAACAACTTGCAGATATATTAACAAAACCCTTAAGTGAAGAAAGATTTTGTTATCTTAGAGGAGAATTAGGAGTTTGTGATCCTTTGGAATAGTTTTCTGAAACTCTTAAGGACATCAATCTAGATTTCATCATTTTCTTGAAAAATCTTGATATTTCAAATAAGGAAATCTATCTAGATCTTGATTCAATGTTTCCCCAATTGCTAAAGAACTTTAATCTATAATTTGATGATTAATTTGAATAGTTTCAAATCTTGAAACTTAATTTTTTATCTCTGAAACTGTTAGAGTCGACTCTGACAGTTTGCGGAGTCGACACCTGAGTTTTTGATTTTCTGTCTAAGTGATTAGAGCCGACTCTGGCTTTTGTGGAGCCGACTCTAATACGAGCGCTGACAGACTTTCTGGCTCGGAGCCGACACCCAGTTTTCGGGAGTCGACTCTAAGTCGAGTTAGGTCAAAAAAAAAGGCGGAGTCGACCCCCAATCATTCCAATCGTCTCCTAAACCGTTCCTAAGAACTCCAAAACTTTTCCAACTTCCCCAAATCCACTCAAAACCCTGATTAACCTTCCAATCCTCTCAATGGCTCCAAAGAGGCGCGGATTCGTCGCTGGAGCATCCGTTCCAACGAGAAGACGCACGGTTCGAAGGCAACCATCGCCTTCTTCCTCTTCGGCCACTCAAGAGGATTCTCCACCTTCACCCTCATCTCCAAAGTTGATTAAGCATTTAGGCCGGCTAGAGAACCATTACCACTGGGGAGGAAAGTTAATTTTGATGAGTTATTTGAAATCGGAGATTATTGGTTTCTTTCAGATTGAGTAGAGCGAGATTCTGATGAGGACTGATAATGGCCAGTCAATTTAGGGCATGATGATAGGTTACATGGCAGAGGCAGCTACTAAGAAAAGATCAACACTGCCATACGGTATGACTGACACTAGTTTTTAGAAGCCAGGGTGTGCTCATGGAAAATACAGCATTTCTACTATTCATAGAATGGGATTTAAGAAAGTTAATGGTGTTTGGATGAGGAGAGAGGAAAGAACAGATAGGGATGGTGCAGAGGGAACCAGACTAGAAGAAATCCCGGGACCATCTACTGCGGGACCATCAGTCCCTGATTCATCTTTTGCGGGACCTTCGTCTGCTGGACCTTCGGAGGCCGGACCAAGTTCTATTCCATCACCTCCACATCAGCCTATAACAAATTCTGGAGGATTTTCTAATGAACAACTTGATCAGTTAAGAAGCTTACTTGCTGAGTATGACAGTCACAGGTCAAATGAAATTAATCAATTGAAGAAGACTTTAATCAGTTAAAAGAAGAATTAAATTCGAGACTGGACATGCTATCCTTTACCTTAGGCAGTTCTGTAGAATCCTTTGGAGCTGAGCTTCACAAGATCTTCGAAAGGATGGAAGGCATTGCCGATGGATCAGGATCGTATGTTCATGCAACGGGTCAATTGAAGAAGGATATTGACCTTGCAGTCTCTCAAATCGAAGCCTGCCTTGAAAATTTTAAGAAAGCACAAAAAGATGATGTAATGGAGATAATAGGTCATCTAAAGAAAATTGTATTCAAGCACATTTGATCTTGTTTTAGAGTTTAATAGCTTGTACTTAGGAAGTTTTTGATTATCCAATGTATTTCATTTTGAAATGTAATGAATCAACTGATGTAATGGTTCTTGCATATGAAATACAATTTCACTTTTTCAAATTTTGATTGATTGGATTCCTATGCTTTATTGAGATTATAAATTTTTCTTTACTCTCCTTATTGCTAATAACAAAAAAGGGGGAGAGATAGTTGTGTATATGCAAAGAAAGAAAAGATTGAATATATGCATAAAGAAAGAAAGAAAGAAAGGGAGAATTAATTGTTTATGCAAAATGAATTGAAATGATTATCAGTTACAATTTGATGTTTATATATAAGAGGAGCTACTCAATGCAGGGGGAGCTTAACAAAAAGCTCATTTACAATCTTATGCACATTAAGTTTAACAATTCAATATTATATGAACTCATGTACAATTTTAAAGTTTACATTGAACATTGGCATCAAAACCTTAATTTCAATGGTTTAAAGTTAAAATGACTATAATCCTTAGTTTGATTGAATTTTTGAATGCATATACTCAAAGTTTTTGTTATCATCAAAAAGGGGGAGATTGTTGACCCAATTGATGATTTTGATGATTAACAAAACTATTTGAGTATAATTTTTGAAGGCTCTGATGATTTTGATTTAGTGTTTCAGCCTATAAGACTATTGAAAGATCAAAATCAAGAGTTACAATGTGTTCTGGATCGAATCTAATGTCTAGGTAAGAATTGCAGACATTAGAGTCGACTCCGAGAATCACAGAGCCGACTCCGGAACTGGCACGGTCATTAGAGTCGACTCCGAGACTGTTAGAGTCGACTCTCACAGACGAAGCAGAAAGTCGATTTTTCTGGCTCCAACCTAGAGTCGACTCCGGGTAAGTTAGAGTCGACTCCGGAAAAGTTTCTTGTCGACCCCAGAAAAGCCAGAGACGACTCCGGAAATATCATTTTAAACGCCTCGAGCTAGAGCCGACTCCAGAAAAGTTAGAGTCGACTCCAACCCACCTGGAACGAAAAACGAAGTTGCCAGATCAGCTCTAACGGTAACTTTTCTATTTTTACTCATTTCTAACGGATATATTTTGATAGAAGGTACACTCCAACGGATAGTTTTATTCCAAAAAGGTGTAAAAGAAATCTATAAAAAGGGGAGTCTATTGTTCAAAAAAAGAGAGAAAAAGAGAAAAAAATCTGAAACAAAGAGAAATCTGAGATAGACAAATCCCATTTCAAAAATCCGTGAGCTTGAATCTTGAAAGGAAAACCTTCTAGCTCAAATCCACTCCACTCCAAAAGGCTCAAGAGGAATCCAAAGCGTTCAAAATCAAAGTCTTGGCGGATTTCCCAACTTGGAGAAAGGAGATTCGTTTCTTGCTTTTCAACCTTCTCAACTGCTTCAACCACGAAGAATCGGAGCTGAGGCTTGATTCAATCCAGCAAGGAGAAGAAGAAAAGAAGAAAAGAAGAAAAGATCAAAAGCCAACCTATCTACAAATCAGGCTTTTCTA
>UESW01002171.1:0-29679 GCA_900491605.1 Calamus simplicifolius
TGCAGTCATTTTTGCTTCCCATGATCTTGGTAATGACCTAAGAATTTTTCGAACAAGTTCAGAGTTAGTATATGTCTTACCAAGACTTTTCAAACCATTTACAATATCAGTAAATCTAGTGTACATGCATGCAATGGTTTCAGATTGTTCCATGCTAAATAATTCATATTTATGAACAAGAATATTAATTTTAGATTCTTTTACTTGGTTGGTACCCTCATGGGTAACCTCTAATCTATCCCAAATCTCCTTTGCGGAATTACATGTGGAGATTCTATTGAATTCATTAGCATCTAAGGAGCAATATAAAACATTCATGGCCTTAGCATTAAGCTGTGCCATTTTCCTATCATTATCATTCCAGTCCCTTTCGGGCTTAGGAACAATAGTGCCATCAATAACATGTGTGGGTGTACTAGGTCATTGATTATAACACCCCATAGCTCATAATCAGAAGCTTGAATGAATATCCTCATTCTAGCTTTCCAATAAGAATAATTTGAGCCATTAAAAGTGGAGGTCTATTCGTAGAATGACCTTCAGCAAAAGAACCAACTTGTGTTGCCATTTGGAACTTTAGCTCTTGATCGTGTGATCAAAATCTAATGAGCACTAGCTCTGATACCAATTGTTGGCCCAGATGACAACCCAAGAGGGGGGGGGGTGAATTGGGTTCTTTAAAAATTAGCCTTTTAAATTATTTAGCTTGAGATGAATGAAGGCAAATGCAAAGTAAATATAAATTGCAGTGAATAAAACAGAGATAGAGAAAGAGACAATAGAACACGGCAAACACAAAGATTTTATAGTGGTTCGGTGTATCCAACACCTACGTCCACTCCCAAGATTCACTTGGGTCCACACTATAATCACCCTAGATTACAGCAGAGTTGTTTTACAAGCTCACAACTCAAACTTGTTGTTTTCCCGGGCACAACGAACCCAGCTGGTTTTCAAGGGCTCACCAGCACAAAAACCCTTAACCCAAGCTTAACCAAGCTTGAACTGAGGTAAGACTACCTCCTCTAGTTCAATCCCCCAGATTGAGCTAGACACAAAGAATAGAAATATTGTTTGTTTAGTTACAAGGCTCCTTAATGAGCAGATAAACAAATGTAAGAATAGAGTTTAGATAAGCCTGATTTGCAGTTGGTTGGCTTTGAGCTTTTCTTCTTTTCTTCAACTCCTTTGAAGTGTAGAACCAGGCCTCAGCTTGGATTCTTCACGGAAGATGTGTTGGAGTTGATTTGGGCTTTTCCTCTTTTCTTTGAGTGTGGAAATCTCTTGAGATGCTCTTGAATAGCACTTGGATTTTCTTCTGAAGCTTCCTTGGATTTGAGCTTGAACACAGAAGGAACTTCCTTTGATTTCACACTCTTTCTTTCACTCTATTTTGAATCACGGATTTTTTCAACTGAAGCTCTGTTTTTCGATTTTTCTCTTCTTTTTCTTTGAAATAAATATCTCTCTATTCGTCTCTCTTTGATTTGAAAACGGCTTCTCTATTTATAGATTCTGCAAAATATAGCCGTTAGAGACAAAGAAAAATAGCCGTTAATCAAAAATCTTACCGTTGGAGCTGAGTTGGCATCCGTAAAAATCTCGCCCAGATTTGCTGGAGTCGACTCATGCTTTTCCCGAGTCGGCTCGAGGTCGTGATACTAAAAATAGAAATGTTTAGAAAGTCAAAGGGTCGACTCACCAAAAGTAAAGTGTCGACTCCTGAAAGTCGGGGGTCGACTCATGAAAAGTTGGGGTCGACTCGCGAAGTGCTCAGAAAAACACACCTCTGGTGTCTGAGCGGAGTCGACTCGCACAGTCATGGAGTCGGCTCGACAAAATCGGGGGTCGACTCGTGAAATTACGTGGGTCGACTCGAGACAGATAGACATTTCTGTTCTCTGAGGGGAGTCGACTCTGAAACTCAAGAGTCGGCTCCGGAACGTATCAAAAATCAGAAAGTTTTCTGATTGACTTTAAAATCGTTCCAGATTCATTTTAAATCATTGTTTTGACTTGAATTCAATAAAATTGACATTAAGAATTAATTCAAGAAGTATTCCAAAAACTCATTGATTAATCTATGAATTATAAAATTCTTTTTGAAAGCTTAAACATTGAGCTTAAAGTTACTTTCAAAATGATTAATGTCAAACTTTAACATTCTCATTGATTGTTCAAAATAAATTCATTGCACATGTAAATAAACTCATTGCATCTTTTACATACTCATGGCTTTTGGTAATCATCAAAATCAAAAGGATTGGGGTATATAATTTTTTCAATAATCTTCCAACACCGACCCCCATCGGCACCTAAAGCCCTGGGCCAGCCATGCATAAAGCCCGACCCCCGTCGGCACCTAAAGCCCTGGGCCAGCCAGGCATAAAGCCCGACACCTGGCGGCACCTAAAGCCCTAGGCCAGCCAGGCATAAAGCCCGACCCCCATCGGCACCTAAAGCCCTGGGCCAGCCAGTGTTGGTTCAGATAGCAACCCAAGGGGGGGGGGTGAATTGGGTTTGTCAAAAATTTAAACTCTTTTGAAAATAAACCCCAGCAGAAATAAAAACTTAGATTCACACAAATTAAAACAGAATATGCACAAATAGAGAATTAAAGATAATGAGACAATCACGGCAAACACAGGAGATTTCATAGTGGTTCGGTGTACCTACACCCACGTCCACTCCCAAGTATCTCTTGAGTCCACACTATAATCAATCTGATTACAGCAGAGTTGTTTTGCAAGCTCACAACTAAAACTTGTTGTTTTCCCGAGTGCACAATGAACCCAGCTGGTTTTCAAGGCTCACCAGCACAAAACCTTACACCACAAGCAAACTGCTTGCACAAGGCTAACAGCCTCAATGGAATCAATCCTCCGATTGACCCAGCAAACAATAATCATTTTTACAAAACAAAGGCTCCTCCAATGAGCAAATATACAATGATAGAACACGAAATAAAGAGATAGGAATCAAAGCCTAATTTGTAGATCTTGGTGGCTTACTTCTTCTCTTCTCTGGGTGGATCTTCCTTTAGAATGCTCTTGAAGCTCTGAAGATCAGAAAACTAGGGCTTGCTTCTTTTCTTGAGATTTCTTTAAAATGGAGCTATGAAAGCTTGGAATCTCTCTCTTTTCTTTTGGGGAATCAGTATAATCTTTCCTCTCGAACTTTTCCTCTTTTCTCTTTTGATTTTATGATGGGTTTCTAAGATTTTTCTCTATTCTTGTCTTTTTTTCTCTCTCTTTTCGGATGCAGCAAACCCCCTTCTTATAGATCAGTTTAATCCATAAATAGTTTAAAACTATCCATTAGAAACAAGTGTAAGAAGGATTAGAACCAAAAATAGCAATAGCCGTTGGGATTAAAAAGATAAAAGTAAAGTTTAGAGTCATTTTGACAGTTCTGGAGTCGTGTCTGACATTCTGGAGTCGGTTCTAACTTTTCTGGAGTCGGCTCTAAATCAAAAATCCCCAAATTGCTTGAACTGGAGTCGTCTCTGACTTTTCTGGGGTCGACACAAAAATCTTCTGGAGTCGACTCTAACAGTCCGAGAGTCGACTCTAAGTCGTGGCCGAAAAAACCATTATTCTGTCTTTTCTGTTGGAGTCGGCTCTAACAGTCCAGGGTCAACTCTAAGTCTGTGCCGATTTTCGAAGTCGACTCTGCGATTCCATATGTCGACTCTAATGTCTGCAATCTTACCTTGACATTAGATTCGAATTAGAACTTGATTTGTCTTATAATTTTGATTAATAAATTATATCATAAACTAAAAAACTTAATCAAAATCATTAGTAACTTCAAATGTTATACTCAAATAGTTTTGTTAATCATCAAAATCACAATTGGGTCAACAACCAGGCATAAAGCCCGACCTCCATCGGTACTTAAAGCCCTGGGCCAGCCAGGCATGAAGCCCGACACCCGTCGGCACCTAAAGCCCTGGGCCAGCCAGGTATAAAGCCCAACCCCCATCGGCACCTAAAAGCCCTGGACCAGCCAGGCATAAAGCCTGACCCCCATCGACACCTAAAGCCCTGGGCTAGCCAGGCATAAAGCCCGACCCCCGTCGGCACCTAAAGCCCTGGGTCAGCTAGGCATAAAGCCCAACACCCGTCGGCACCTAAAGCCTTGGGCTAGCCAGGCATAAAGCCCGACCCCCATTGGCACCTAAAGCCCTGGGCCAGCCAGGCATAAAGCTCGACCCCCATCGGCACCTAAAGCCCTGGGCCAGCCAAGCATGAAGCCCGACACCCGTCGGCACCTAAAGCCCTGGGCCAGCCAGGCATGAAGTCCGACCCCCGTCGGTACCTAAAGCCCTGGGCCAGCCAGGCATAAAGCCCGACCCCGTTGGCACCTAAAAGCCGTGGACCAGCCAGGCATAAAGTCCAACCCCCGTCGACACCTAAAGCCCTGGACCAGCCAGGCATAAAGTCCAACCCCCGTCGGCACCTAAAGCCCTGGACCAGCCAGGCATAAAGTCCGACCCTCGTCGGCACCTAAAGCCATGTGCCTACCAGGCACAAGGCCCGACATACCCCTGGCAGAGCGGTGTGCCATCAATCCTAAGGAACCCGCCTACTTCAACCTCCAAAGTCCGGTGCTTCAACCCCAGGAAGCCTATCCTTCCTGGCCCCAAGTTTCGGTCCTAGATGGCTAAGATGGAGTAATTCACGCATGAATTGAGAGTTATCCCCTGGCACTAATAGGACCGAGAGGTGCGCATCATCAACCAACAACTTTGGGATAAGGGTCATAGATAGACAATTTATCTTGGAGAAAAAAGATATTTTATTAATTTGAAGTGATTATAAAATGCCGACATAGTCGGACTTGCAAAAATAAAAAACAAGGAAGCTCACGGTTCAGCCGGCGCGGGCTCATCATCGGAGGGGGCCGAATCCGAGAAGTGATCTGGTTCGACTTCCAGGACTTGGGGAAAGTTCAAGTCCCTGGTGATTTTCTCCTTCTTGTGCTGGAACCCTTGAAGAAATACCGCCATCGAGGCTTCTGCCAGGTCATCTGCAAAGCGCTCAAATGCTTTGTATTCTTCTATGATTCCGGCGGTCCTGGCCACGATGGTGGCTTCTACCTCAACGGCCCGAGCTCTTTCCTCCGCGGTGAGGGCTGCCGCTGCAGCCCTCTCGGCCTCTTGGGCGCGGCTCACCTCCTCCTCGGCTTGGTTCGCCTTCTCCTCTGCTGCCCTTGCCTTTTCCTCAGCGGCCCTTGCTTTTTCCTTCGCTGCCGTTGCCTTTTCCTCCATAGCCCTTGCCTTATCCTCCGCTGACCCTACTCTCTCCGCAGCTGCGGCCGCCCGACCCTCAATTTCTTGGATGGCCAGGGTCAGCGCAGAGATGTGCAGGTCTCTGGCCATCACGGTGTTTTCAGCTTCAGTCATCTGGTGGAGCGCCGCCCGCAGACGGTTGGCCTCGGCCTCCGCTCGGCTCTCGGCGGTCCTTATTTTATTGGCCCGGGCGGTTCTAGCCGACTCTAGCGCCCCCTCAGCCGCCTCCGTGCGATGCCGGGCCTCTTCGGCCTCCTTCTGTGCCTCGTGCAGAAGGACCTTCCCACCGTGGATCACCTCCCTCGCGGCCCTCAGGGAATGCGCAAGCTGCATGCAAGCTCCAGGTCAAAAAAAAAAAGAAAGAAAGAAAGAGGGAAAATATAAAAGCAAAGGGTGGCAGGACCACTTACTCTGACAAGGGCCGCGTAGGACTCCCGAAAGAACGTACCCACCTTCAGGTGGCTGAGCTCTTCCAGAACCTCGAGCATGAAAATTGGAGAAAGGACCTGCTCTGCCCAATGCCTGTCATTCAGGATGGAGTCCCGGGGCGGCCCTGGTCTGGTCCTGCTCCGTTCAGCTGCCTCAGCATTCTCCGACTCAGCGTGCGGGCTGCTCCTCGGCGTCCTCTCGAGGGGTGGGCTTGCTATCCCTGATGGCCCTTCACCCCAGCTCCTGACTGCCTCGGGTGGAGTCGGTTCACCAGGGGCAGGGAGCTCCTCCGCCACTGTGGGCTTCTCCACCATTGCCGGCTCCTCTGCAGCTGGCTCCTCCATTGGTACCCCCTCGGTCGCCGCCCTCTCTGGTGGAGTGTCGGCTATGAGGTCGATCTTCGGAGCGACCGGGGGGTCTTGCGGTGCTGATGGTCGGGGGACCCGAGCTATCGGGCGTTTTGGGGCCGGGGCTTGCTGGCCTTCACTCGGCCCTTCCCGGGCCCTCTTCTTGGAAACAGCCTTTAGGAGTCTATGGGTCAAGATCTTCATAGCTGCATGATATCGGTCAAGGTAAAAAAAACAAAACAAAACAAAACAAAACAAAACGAAACCAAGCAAAACTTTGGCTAAGTATGGAGATGGCTTACCCCGGTGGGAGATAAGACCCGCCAACTGGAGGTTATCTTCCGTCAGGAGTAGGGTATACCGAGGGATCTCGGTAGCCAACAATTGACCCAATGCTTCCCGGTCTCCAGGGTGGACGGCGGAGTTCGCGTTGCCTCGAAGGTTGGGGTCTCCCTACTGGGGCCTGACTTAGTCTAGGCTGGAAAAAAAGAATCGGGATTTTCATCCCTTGATCGAAGAAGGAAGGAAAAGCTTGAGGACCCGGTTGGGTCGGGGCTAGAACAACCACAAACCCTTTTGGGACCGAAGGATATAAAAAAACTAAAAAAGGAAGATTCGGGGGGTGATGCCAAGGCGATGACAGAGAACAACGAAGGCACTAATGACCTGATAGGAATTTGGGACCAGCTAGGAAGGAGTCAAGGAATAGTATTCAAGGAGGTTGACGAAAAAGGGAGGAAAGGGTGGACGGAGACCCGTCTTCAGGCAAATCTCATAAAGGGCCACTCGGCCGGGTCGGGAGGAGATGACTCTATCATCGGGAGTCGGCAGGAAAAGCCCAACATCCTGGGGAATTTGGTAATGGCCCGGATTTTTATCAAATCCTGGCCTATTACCGTGGAGGCGGTCCCCCCCGGGGACTCGTTCACCCTCGAGGAGGTGCCAGGCCTTGACCGGTGGCCCCTCGATGGAGGCCTCCCAGTGACCCGCCGCTGGGCCAAAGGGACGCGGTCCTCCGAATCGGTAGACCACTCAGGTGAAGGAGAGGGGGAAGGAACAGGAGAGGCGCAGTGCTTCTCAGAAGAAGAACGATTCTCCGAATCATCCTCCGAGGTCTGAGATGGGGAACTCATGGATAAAAGAAGGAATGGAGGAGTCTAGAATGAACAAAAAACTGACCTGAAGGAAGGGAAGCTAAGCGCAGGTTCTCAGGTTGCAGGGGAGACCAAGATGCAGAGGCTCAGAGGAAAACGACGATGGCAGCAGTGGTATGGCCAGATTCAACCCCCCATTCGAGTTTTATTGGGTTTTCAAATTATCCCGCCTTGTCTCATCAGCCATATGGATCCCCACCATAGGCTGGCTCGCCTCGATGGTTGCCCAGCGCGTGATACGATACGCTTTCGACCATTGATGGGACTTCGCTGACGTCGCCGCTGTGAGAGGTACTGATGATGCGGCTTTCCACGTGGACTTCAAAGAGTTAATCTCGCCTCAAGGACGATCGTGGCGGGCTCAGTGGATGGAAGCGGCCGCCTTCTCACGTTCCCATGTCGTCCGCATAGAGATGTAGACAGGGATCAGCCACGTGGGAGGTAGCACCCCTTTCGCCTTGCCAGTGGGGCCCGCTTCGCCTCAGGGGTGAGGGGGCATCTGATGTGGCTGATCCAGCACCATTAGAATAAATGGTAACAGCAGCTAACGGAGGTCCTTCCCTAACCCCGGAACCTCCTCCTTATCCAACATCAACGTTGGTTCCGCCAAGCATCCGCTTGGAGGACTCTGTCTCCATGGAGTCATTCAACCCTTAGCTCTGCCAAACATCCGGTAAGACCCTGAACATCTCAACCCCAAAACCATCCCTCCAGTCTCGGGGTGCATAAGCATCATCTCACCCCCGAGACCCCCTCCAATCTCAAGGTGAGGTCGCCGCATCTCAACCCCGAGACCCCCCTCCGGTCTCGGGGTGAGGTCACTGCATCTCAACCCCGAAACCCCCCTTCGGTCTCGGGGTGCACAAGCATCATCTCACCCCAGAGACCCCCTCCGGTCTCGGGGTGAGGTCCCTGCATCTCAACCTCGAGACTCCCTCTGGTTTCGGGGTGCATGAGCATCATCTCACCCCCGAGACCCCCTCCGGTCTTGGGGTGAGGTCCCTGCATCTCAACCTCGAGACTCCCTCCGGTCACGGGGTGCACAAGCACCATCTCACCCCCGAGACCCCCTCCGGTCTCGGGGTGAGGTCCCTGCATCTCAACCTCAAGACTCCCTCCAGTTTCGGGTGCACAAGCATCATCTCACCCCCGAGACCCCCCTCCGGTCTAGGGGTGAGGTCCCTGCATCTCAACCTCGAGACTCCCTCCGGTCTCGTGGTGCACAAGCATCATCTCACCCCCAAGACCCCCTCCAGTCTTGGGGTGAGATCACTGCATCTCAACCCCGAGACCCCCTCCGGTCTCGGGGTGAGGTCACTGCATCTCAACCTCGAGACTCCCTCCGGTCTCGGGGTGCACAAGCATCATCTCACCCCCGAGATCACTGCATCTCAACCTCGAGACTCCCTCCGGTCTTGGGGTGCACAAGCATCATCTCACCCCCGAGACCCCCTTCGGTCTCAGGGTGAGATCACTGCATCTCAACCCCGAGACCCCCCTCCGGTCTCAGGGTGCACAAGCACTATCTCACCCCCGAAACCCCCTCCGGTCTCGGGGTGCACAAGCACAATCTCACCCCCGAAACCCCTCCGGTCTCGGGGTAAGGTCACTACATCTCAACCTCGAGACCCCCTCCGGTCTTGGGGTGCACAAGCATCATCTCACCCCCGAGACCCCCTCTGGTCTTGGGGTGAGGTCACTGCATCTCAACCCCGAGACTCTCTCTGGTCTTGGGGTGCACAAGCATCATCTCGCCCCCGAGACCCCCTCCGGTCTCAGGGTGTGGGAGCAACGTTCAGTACGTAAACAGGCCTTCGAACCAAACGACAATTTCGGGCCACCTGGCGCACCCACGTGATCCGCCGTGCGCCCATGGCTGCTTGCAGCCATACCTCATAATAACGTATGGTGCATTGCATGTGTCACTGTGCATGACCATGCCCCGTTACAGAGTACGATTCACTACCACTTGCAACTGTGCATGGTCATGTCAAGCAACGGCACGCACCAAATGCAACCACGGCTACTAGACACCTGTAAAGCCATATTGACAGGTAACGCAGGGCACCTCCGGTGCGCACAGTGATGGTACAACAGCAATCTTTCGAAACGGAAGGATGGGACATTCGAACAGGTATAAAAGCACGTGCCCGCGTTGTAAGTAGGATCCTTGAACTCTGATTTTCTAGTTTTCTTCCTACTAGCTAAAACCCTAACTGTTTCAGCTCCATTCTGCTGAGCAGTTCTTATCTGATCCTAAGTAACTAACTTGAGCGTCGGAGGGTCCCCACCGGAGCATCCGGTTTCCGGGGACTTTCTTGGAGGGGTCCAGAGAGAAGAACATCCGTCTTCCCCGATGCTTGAAGAAGGTGACTTGGCGTCATCACAAATGTTACATATCATTAAGGGGAATTTGTATTTGTACCGTTTGGATTATTCAGTGCATTCTTTAAATTTTTTTTTAATTCCAAATGTTGAAGAATTTCTATTTGTACCATTCGGATTGCTTAGTACATAGTTTAAATTTTTTTTTTAAAAAATTGAACTATCCTTAGCACCCTTCATCTTCTTTCCCCTTTTTTGATACTGGTGCCCTTTCTCTTCGTGGCATCGCCCCACACCCTCCTCCCGGCCCTATCTCCTTCCCTTTCCTTTTCGGTACCGCCTCCCACCCTCCATCGGTCCCGGTCTCCTCATAGGACCAAAAAAGTGAGGAGAGACCGGAGCCGATGGGGGATGAAGGACAGTGCCGAGAAGGGAAAGGGAGGAAAGGAGACGGAGGTCGGATGAAGGAATGGGGGGCGGTGCCAAGAAGAAAGGAGGAGAGGGAGGGTTGCCGAGGAGGAAAGGAGAGGAGATGGGGGCCGAAGGGAGGGTGGGGGGCGGTACCATAGAGAAGGAAGAAGAGGAAGGTGTTATGAATGGAGATTAATTTCATCAAGAGGAAGCCCCAAATCAGAGTTCCCGAAGGAGTTGGCAAATCAATCATTATCCAAAAGTAACAAACATGAGATTTGGATAGATTTTGGGGAGTTAGTTGATGATGGTTTTTGTCATTATCCAAAAGTAACAAACATAACATTTGGATAGATTTTGGGAAGTTAGTTGAGGATGTTTTGGCCATTATCCAAAGTCACCGTAGGGAGCTTTTGGAGGAGGATTTGAGGCGTCATCTCAGCTGCAACCGCCAGCCACAAAATCTCGTGTGGGAGTTACGAACATGGGAAATAAATTAGAGGCTCGGTGAAGACCTCTGTGTGCTGCAGAGAGAGAGAAAAAAAAATTGTAAGATCACAAGAGTTTCTGAGAGTGAGAGTTTTAAGGGCTTGTACCTGATTTAACTCTTAGTGAAGCCTTGCAGATCCTATGCCGCCGTGGACGTAGCCCAGTTTGAGTGAACCACGTAAAATCCTCATCTCTCGCTGTTTTCTTTTAGATTTTGGTTCATATTTTTTGTTGATTTTATCGCAACTGCATGTTTGGCTGTACTAATAACGATCATATTAGAGGAATATTTATTGTATTCCCTATCAGAAGGGTACCGGTGCCAGGAAAGGAAGGAAGGGAGAGGGAAAGAAGAGGGGGTGCCAAGGGTAGTTTAGGATTTTTTTAAAAAAAAAATTTGGGAGTGCACTAAACACTCCGAGCGGTGCAAATAGAAATTTCCAGCATTAAGGAAGCATTTGGTAACAGATAATCTATTCAAATTATTAATAATAAAAAATATTAAATAATTATATTTGATATGCGTTTTGAATGGCAATATATGTTGCAGTAGTAATCTGAAATATTTCTTTTGAAGTAATCTGGATTACCTTAGAAAGAGATATATAGCCACATTACCAAAGATGTCGTAATCTGATAAATTATTTTTTTATAAAATTATTTTTTTTATTGCTCCCTACTCGCATTCTTTTTTACCGATCATCATTGAAACTTTTATGTTGAATATCCCAAGTCACACCCTCTTCCGTAAAGTTGGACAGCAAATCTCCACTTTAAATATCATTTATTAATATTGTTGCTGCTGAAATCCGTCCTTCGAATCGGGCGCGAAGGGGCTTTCGAGACGGGTTTCCTCCTAGGCGGACCTGCAAGACAGTCCTCATGCGAGAAGGCGTTGGAGGTGGCCCTCTGTGGAAGACCCTCCGACACTCAAGTCAGTGGAGATCAACAGTCGACAGAAATGAGGAGAAGGCTCTCGCCGGAGAGTTTCCTCTAAGGGCTCCGAGCGGAGCGGCAATGGCGGAAGCAAAGGCAGAGAGAGGTAGAGAGAGAGAGTGAGCTAGTGCACAAGGGGACCGTGTACCTGAGGGGGTCTGGAGTTATGGTATTTATAGAGGATCACCTGGTTGTTAGGGGCGTCGTGGGTCCGAAGGCTATTGAGATTTGAATCCAGTCTGTTATAAGACCGGTAGGATTCGTATCCGGTTAGTTAGAGGATCAACGGCTAGGAGAGCTTGTTAATGTCTTGGGATTTGGTGGGAGCATAGGCCCTAGGGCCCTAGGCCACTTTCAGATATGATTCCTGTTTTGAATCTTAAGGATTTAAGCTTTCCCGCGCCGAATTCCGCAGAGGGGGTTGATATCGCTCAGACTGGGCCGAGCTATAGGGACAGCTTGGCGGGCGAGGCCAAGAAGCGAGATAGCTCGACTAGGGCCGAGAAACAAGATAGATCGGCTGGAGGAGCCAGAAGGCGATAGTCGATAACTCGGCTGGGGCTGAGAAATAAGATAGGTCGGCTGGAGGAGTCGGAAGGCGACAGTCGATAGCTCGGCTGGGCCGAGAAACAAGATAGGTCGGCTGGAGGAGCCGGCGACAGTCGATAGCTCGGCTGGGGCCGAGAAACAAGATAGGCCGGCTGGAGGAGCTGGAAGGCAACAGTCGATAGCTTGGCTGGGGCCAAGAAATAAGATAGGTCGGCTGGAGGAGCCGGAAGATGACAGTCGATAGCTCGGCTAGGGCCGAGAAATAAGATAGGTCAGCTGGAGGAGCCGGAAGGCGACAGTCGATAGCTCGGCTGGGACCGAGAAACAAGATAGGTCGGCTGGAGGAGTCGGAAGATGAGGTCCACACCTCGAGAATCCTTAGCTCGATGAGGGGCTAGGGCGCTACGATCTACCGAGGCTGACCTGTCTCTGGCGAATGTCTCACAATGAGCAGAAATCAGGGCTAACCTTAGCCGCGTACATGGTTATTGACGCGTAACGATTTTACCCCTCAACACATGCCCCCCACTCCCTACTTCGAAGCGTGGGTTCGAGCATAGGGAGTATAAGTCCAGGCGGCATGATTTGAACGGGGGGATCCGGATTGGACAGTCCGCGTAATGATGCCCTATTTAATGCCGTGCGGCAGCCGTGCCTTCGTGGGAAAAGCTCCTTCGGTGCGATGGTTGGGGGACCACCACGTAGCGGGTCCCAATTTTTATGGTGTTTATCGAGGTGGTTCCAGATGCCTCGGGCAAGATGCCATATCTTCCCTTGAGGTGGTTTCCTTCGAGGGGAAGCAAAGTTGAAATAGCGTCGTTTCTATTTGCAGCGCTCCTTCGTTCCTCTTTTGGAGAATTCTGTTCTCTGTCTCCTCTGTAGTTTCGTTTGGTGTCTCTCTCTGCCAACAGAATGATGAGCCCCGATGATGCAGTTTTAGAGATTACCGCCGAGGATTTGGGGAAAATTCGCCAGAAGTATGGCATTCCCCCGGATGTTGTTCTGCGATTGCCGGAACCCGAGCATAGGGTTTCCTAAGATTTGGAGCACGGAGTCTTTCTTTATGAAGATAGTTTGAAGGCGGGCCTCCGGCTTCCTCTCCATCCCCTGGTAATGGAGATCATGACGTCTTACAACGTCTACCCGATGATGGTGGCTCCCAACAGCTGGCGAAGCATCATCGGATTTATTTCGATATGCAACCAGATCCAGGTTACAGCTACTCTTCCCCTTTTCGTGCCTGTTACCACTTGATACCCGGAAGGAAATCGGAGTGGCCTTATATCGGACCTCGGAGGTCCTTCAAGATGATTGCTGACAAACCGTCCTCCATAAAGGGATGGAAGAACCGATTCATCATCGTTGAAGGGAACATTGGTTCCGACTTTCCCCGGGGATGGGGAAACTTTGTTCGGGATGTAGAGACACATCTGATTCTATCTGAGCAGGAGGAAAAGGATTTGGAAGTCCTCCGCAATGGCAAGGTGTTCTCGGCTAACGACTTATTGTTGGAGGAGGCTCTTTTCGCCGCCGAGCTTAGCCCTCTCGATCCGCATGGTAGGCCCTCCTTCTCTTTTCTACTGGTTTTATTTGAGCAAACGTATCTCGGTCTCATCATTTGCTCCTCGCTTCCACAGCCAAGAGGTCTAAATTGTCAGACCACATAAAGAGAAAGATGGGCAAGCGCCCAGTGGAGAGTAGTGACGGGGAGAAAAGTAAACCCGAGAAGAAGGTTCGTCTTTCCGAAAGGTACTCGCCGGATGCTGGAGCAGTCCCGGCGGAAGCATCGAAAGCAAGGAAGGATTTAGAGAGGACTATCGAGATCCCCTGTCCCCTAGTGGTGGAGATATCAGATAGTTCAGATGGGACTCCATTGGCTTGCCAAGACACCCCTCTTTTGAAGGACGAGCCAATGGCTGATTCGGCAGAGGTCGTTGTTTCTGAGAGCCCTTCCCCGAGTGAGGAGATATCTCTGGCCTTGGTAGGAGGACGGGAGGGAACAGCTGCAATCGGCGAGGCTCAAGGTGAGCTTCCTATTGGAAGGCCCCCGCAGAAAAGTCTAGGGGGTGATGTTAGGGCGACCGTAGCGGAGGCTCAAGAAGGGGGGTAGATGGAGGTTTTGATAAAGCTTGCGGAGGAGATGCAGGTGTCTCTGACCGAGGGAGGAAAACCGGAGGAGGGGGTAGGGTAAGGCAAGAACCTTGCAGTCAGAACTTCTCCCGCCAAAGTTTTGGGAGGACTGGCGCTTGGGCTGGCCGAGTTATCCGAGGAAAGCCCGGCCATAATTCTGTCAGAGGAGGCCGAAAAGTTGAAGGCTCCTCAGTCGGAGATTGCTCGGATCGGCCATTCGGGCGGGGATGGTCAGCCCAGCAGCTCAGACACGGCCATTAAGGAGGCGTTTTCTGCTTTGATGAGGTCGGCATTGTATCCGAGCGCGGATCCTTCGGTGGATAAATTTGCGGATCTAGAATTGGTTGATGCCACGTTTGGCCAGCGGAATGTGGCGGAGGACATCCACCTTCTCCCCGATATCGACAATCCCACCCTCATGAAGTTGCCTAGGGCCTACGCCTCCCGGGTGAGTTGTCATTTCAGAGCAATGGGTGCTTTCCAGCTAACTTGGCCACATTTTCTCACTTGTTTTTGTTCTGTAGAATGCTTTGATCTCCCGGGCGCTGTGCTAGCACCTAAGCTTGGCGACGGGAGCCGATGTCTAGGCCAGGAGAGTCAGCGCCGAGCTTCGATCGCAAGCGGAGACGTCTGACACCTTTGAACAACTTCTGGCCGCCAGCAATGAGAGTTTGGCGAGAATAAGGGTATTGTATCAGGCCGCCCTAGATGACGCATTCAAGCAAAAGCTTAAAGTAGAGGAGTTACAGGGCTCCTAGCGAGGCGCGATGACGCATGCTTGGAGCTGTCACGGGTTAAATCCAAGCATTCCGAAGAAATGGAAGCCGTTGAGAAACAGTTCAGCGAAAATCTAGGCAGGCAGAGGAGTGAGGCCGCCGAAAAAAGAAATCGCCTGAGCAGAATGCTTGGCGAATTGGAGGAGAAGTTACGGCGGCGTGATCATGATATTGCCGACAGGGACGACAACATCATGTGTCATCAGGGGAAGATAATCCAGCTCAGCAGCAAGCTCTCCCAAGCTCGGGGAGAAGTTGATGATAGGCAATCGAGTATTAATGATCTCAAGAGCAGGATCGAGCTGGTTAGAACTGATAAATTGAGGGCCATTGATGAGGCCAAGGAGCTGACCAAGAAGTTGGCTCAGCAGGAGGAGGAGGTACGGTACCGCCGAGATCTGGGAAGATCCCTGTCGCAGCCCCCTTGCGGGACTGGTCTGGCCTCTTTGGGTCGGTGTGGGGGGTCCGCGGCTCCATGCGGACCAGAAGAAGAGGTGGCCAGAGAAAAAGGGGCTGCGGCCTCCTCAGGGAGGCATGGAGCAGGGGCAGCTGTAAGGCGCTCCTGAACCAGATGGGTCAGGGCTTGGATCTACTGGACTAGTGTGGCGAACTGGTCCTGGGTCACTGGGATAGCTGACGGCGATGGGGTCTCAACTGGTGGCGGCTGCGGCGCCACGCTACTCATTGGATCAGGTCTCTGGGAGGTGACCTGGTCCTGGGCTTCAGAAGTTGCCCTTCTCCGATTAGCCATTGGTGAGGTTCTCTTCCAGATCGAGATCCTTATCTCCTTTCTTCAAGTTTTAATGTGACTTGAGGCCCTTCCTCTAGCGCCAATCTGTTGCTGCTGAAATCTGTCCTCCGAATCGGGCGCGAAGGGGCTTTCAAGATGGGCTTCCTCCTAGGTGGACCTGCAAGACAGTCCTCACGCGAGAAGGCATTGGGAATGGCCCTCTGCGGAAGACCCTCCGACACTCAAGTCAGTGGAGATCAACAGTCGACAGAAATGAGGAGAAAGCTCTCGCCGGAGAGTTTCCTCCAAGGGCTCTGAGCGGAGCGGCAATGGCGGAAGCAAAGGCAGAGAGAGGTAGAGAGAGAGTGAGCCAGTGCGCAAGGGGAGACCGCGTACCTCAGGGGGTCTGGAGCTGTGGTATTTATAGAGGATCACCTGGTTGTTAGGGGGCGTCATGGGTCCGAAGGCTGTTGAGATTCGAATCCAGTCTATTATAAGACCGGTAGAATTCGTATCCGGTTAGTTAGAGGATCGACGGCTGGGAGAGCTTGTTAATGTCTTGGGATTTGGTAGGAGCATAGGCCCCAGGACCCTAGGCCACTTTCAGATATGATTTCTATTTTGAATCTTAAGGATTTAAGCTTTCCCGCGCCGAATTTCGCAGAGGGGGTTGATATCGCTCGGACTGGGCTGAGCTATAGGGACAGCTTGGCGGGCGAGGCCAAGAAGCGAGATAGCTCGGCTAGGGCCGAGAAACAAGATAGGTCGGCTAGAGGAGCCGGAAGGTGATAGTCGATAGCTCGGCTAGGGCCGAGAAACAAGATAGGTCGGCTGGAGGAGCCAGCGACAGTCGATAGCTCGGCTGGGGCCGAGAAATAAGATAGGCCGGCTGAAGGAGCCGAAAGGCGACAGTCGATAGCTCGGCTGGGGCCGAGAAATAAGATAGGTCGGCTGAAGGAGTCGGAAGATGACAGTCGATGGTTCGGCTGGGGCCGAGAAATAAGATAGGTCGGCTGGAGGAACTGGAAGGCGACAGTCGATAGCTCGGCTGGGGCCGAGAAACAAGATAGGTCGGCTGGAGGAGCCGGAAGGCGATAGTCGATAGCTTGGCTGGGGCCGAGAAACAAGATAGGTCGGCTGGAGGAGCCGGAAGATGAGGTCCGCACCTCGAGAATCCTTAGCTCGGTGAGAGGCTAGGGCGCTCCGATCTACTGAGGCTGACCTGTTCCTGGCGAATGTACAACGAGCAAAAATTGGGACTAACTTTAGCCGCGTACACGATTATTGACGCGTAACGATTTTACCCCTCAACAAATATAAATTTTTTAAATATTATTATTTATAAATATAATTTTTAAATCAAATATATAATAATATTAAATTTTAATATATTTAACTTAAAAATTGATGTTATATGATTAATAATATGTTTATCATATCAAATATATTAATCAATATTACTGTTGCATTATATGTATATATTGACCATATAGTAATTAATATTACTATTATATTATTTATTTTATAAATAATTTATATTATTATTTAGAGTTATTGGCTATGCACCAAATGCATCCTAAGGGATCTGCATGATTTATTTAGTTTTTTTGTATGACCGGCGTGATTCACAAGACTTGGACCATTCATGAGGCATTACGTCGAACACCCAGTGTGATTGAGAACCTGTTTGAAAACTGGATTGAGCCGCACGGTATACTGGTTGTTTTCTGTTTTCCGTTTTCAGTTGATGAAGTGGTTGGCCAGCTAAGTTTAGGGATGCGTGACAAAATATTATGAATTGACGAAAGGTTATAATTTAAACTACTGTGATTTATTAAGTGGTTGCGTGTATCGAAGGCTTTGCCTTTGGTTACGGGGTACTGTCGGTGCTTTCCCTTTATGTAAACGAGGCGCAGGTCCGTGAGCCTTGGATGAAGCAATGTTTTGATGGTCGGACACGATTAACTTCAAGAAAACTGGTGATCGGCCCAACGTAGATATGAATATGTTACAATAAATCTAAATATACAATTTTATTCTTTGATCTGATTGGAATCTGATTGGAAGAAAAGAAGATGCTCTTTCAATTATCTAAACTTGATTATCTTTAATAAAAATTTTAAAAAAAAAAGTAAGTTCTAAATATTTTTTTCCTTGTTGATGAATGTTGGGGGTAAAATCATCAATGCATCAATATTCGTGCGAGGAGGCTAAGACCAACCTCCTCCCCTTGGCCTCCCCGGGCTTCCATAGCTCGGCCTTCCCGGGCTCCCGTAGCTCGGCCTTTCCGGGCTTCCATAGCTCGGCCTACCCGAGCTCCCGTGACTCGGCCTTTCCGGGCTTCCATAGCTCGGCCTCCCCGGGCTCCCGTAGCTCGGCCTTCGCGAGCTTCCGTAGCTCGGCCTCCCCGAGCTTTCGTAGCTCGACCTTTCCGGGCTCCCATAGCTCGGCCTCTCCCGAGCTTCCATAGCTCGGCTCCCCCTGAGCTTCCGTAGCTCGGCTTCCTCAAGCTTCCATAGCTCGTCTCTCTCGAGCTCCCATAGCTCGTCTTCCCCAAGCCTCCATGGCCCGGCTTCACTGAACGACCCATGATCCAACACCCACCTTCGCGGAACATGACGCGGGAAGAGCCTAATCCTACTGTAACGGCATCCTAGGCAAGGAATCATGCTGAGAAGTGGTCTAGAACCTATCAAGGCTACCTGAGACCTACACATCTACCAGATCTCAAGCCATCAAGGAGCTCTCCCAGCCGTCGATCCCCTAATGGACAAGATACGGATCCCAACAGCCCCACAACGGCCTGATTCGATCCACTCCCGTATCCTAACAACCTCTGAACCTTCCAGAAGACGCTCAAGATCCACGCGACAGCCTATAAGTATCACGCTCACAGATTCCCTCAGGTACGCGCGCGCTCACACCCTCACTCCCCACTCTCCTGCTGCTCGTCGGTGCTCTCACCCTCTAGAGCTTCCGATTGGCCGCCCCCCGGAGAGACTCCCCAGAGGGATCCACCTCCCCGTTTTTTGATTGATCACCGATTTCCTCTCACTGACTTGAGCGTCGGAGGGTCTTCCGCGGAGGGCCACCCCCAACGCCTCTCGCGCGAGGACTTGTGTGCAGGTCCACCCCCCTGGAGATCGACTGCGCCCGAGTCGGAGGACGGATCCCGGCGGCAACAGATTGGCACTAGAGGAAGGGCCTCAAGTCCCATTAAAACTTGAAGAAAGGAGACAAGGATCCTAATCTGGAGTAGAACCTCTCTAATGGCCAATCGAAGAAGAGCAACCTCTGAAGCTCAAGATCAGGTCGCTTCCCAAAGGCCTGATCCGACGAGCGGTGTAGCGCCGCAACCACCACCAGTCGAAATCCCATCACCGCCTGCCATCCCGGTGACCCAGGACCAGTTTGCCTCGCTGATCCAACAAGTTCAGACTCTGACCCACCTGGTCCAGGAGCGCCTTATGGCTCCTCCTGCTCCACACTTTCATAAGGAAGCGGCGGTTCCTTCTTCGCCGGCGACTTCCTCCTCCAGTCTGCACAAATCCGCGGACCCCCCACATCGACCTAGAGGGGACAGGCCAGTCCTGCGAGGCGGTCACGACAGAGATCCTCCCAGATCTCGGCGAGCCCGGTCTCTCTCTCCAGTGACCTCCCACCATGATTCAACGCCGTCTCTGCGATCTTCTCGCCCAGCTCCTCCTCTGGCTGGCGAAGAGGAGATCCGTCGTCAGATCCAGGAAATGCGTCAGGAGTTGGACGCCGCCAAGCAGGCCCATCCGCCCCAGCCCAAAGCGGAGCAGGGCATCCCTTTCTTTAAGGGGATAATGGAGGAGGTGATTCCCTCCTATGTCAAGTTACCAGCCGTCGAACCTTACCATGGCTCTTCTGACCCGGACAACCATCTTAGCAACTTCCGATCAATAATGATGTTCCACGGAGCATCCGACGCGGTCCTCTGCCGCGCTTTCCCCTCCACCCTCAGGGGATCTGCCCGGACCTGGTTCAATGCTTTAAAACCAGTTTCCATCGATTCATTTGACGAGCTGAGCCACCTTTTTATTGGTCAGTTCGTCAGCAGCCGCCGCCACCGACAAAGATCCGACTCCCTCTCTGAAGTTAAGCAGAGAGAGGGGGAGTCCCTGAGAAATTATCTTGGCCGTTTTAATAAGGCCATGCTAGAGGTGGACCACCTTAATCATGAGGTGGCCATGTCCGCCTTGGCGGGGGGAGTCTCGAAGGAAAGCGACTTCTACCTGGCTATGGAAGTCAGTTACCCCCCCTACCTCTCGGATATGATGGCCCTGGCGGACAAGTACGCTAGGGTCGAAGAATCGCAGAGAGTTGCCCGCGCTAAGCAAGCAAAGAAGAAGGAGCCCAAAGTCCCCGACAGGCACCGTCCCGCCCGGCGACCAAGTCCGCCTCGCCGCCAGAGAGTCCCTCCGCTGCCGCCAAGGAATCGCTCCTGGAGCCCTCCCAGGCCATTCGACCACTACACTCCACTGACCGTGCCCCGGGCGCAAATCCTCATGGAAATAGAGCGCCAGCTCCTCCGGCCAGTACCTCTCCGAGGGAACCCGACCCGAAGAGATCCCACCAAGTACTGCCATTACCACCGGGAGCACGGCCACGACACTGAAGAATGCTGGCAGCTGAAAAATGAAATAGAGAGGCTGATCCAGCGGGGGCGACTGAATCAGTTCAGGAGGGCGCCCGAGCCACAGCAAGGAGGTGACCGCTAGCCCGAGCTTCAACAACCTCCTCCACCAAATTCGCCCGTGATCGGCCGCATTAACATGATTGAGGAGGCCAGCGGATCGAACCCCAGGGGCGACAGTGAAGGATCGGCGCCAAAGAAGGCACGGACGGGCGAGCTCTCCTTCTCCGACGATGATCTCCAAGGGATACAGCTTCCCCATGAAGACGCACTAGTTGTATCCCTCAATTTAAATAACTATGATGTAAGCCGAATCCTTGTTGATAGTGGAAGTTCGGTGAATGTTTTGTACCTCGGTGTGTTTTCCAGGATGAAATTACTCATAGAAAACCTACGAACCGTAGATTCCACCTTGATGGGATTCACTGGCGACGTCATCGTCCCAGAAGGGGTCGTCACCCTGACAGTCCGCGCGGGAACCTGGCCCCTTGTAGCCATTATCCAAACGGATTTCCTAGTAACCGACCTCAGATCTCCATACAATGCGATATTCGGCAGGCCCGGCCTAATGTTCCTCAAGGCAGTTGTCTCTATCCCGCATCTGTCCATAAAATTTCCCACCGAGCGAGGAGTTGGAGTTGTTCGAGGAAGTCAGGCCATGGCTCGGCAGTGCTTCGTTACAAGCCTTCAGTCTAGAATGCCGAAGGTTGATGGGCTGGACGCTCGAGAGGACTTCGCCGAACAGCGAGGAGAACCGGCAGAGGAATTGGAGGAGGTGCCATTGGATGAGGCTCGTCCCGACCGAACTATAAAGATCGGGTCGCTGCTCAAGGGAGAGTCTCGGCGTAGATTGATCAGGTTCCTCCGAAGCAATGCTGACATCTTTGCCTGGTCCGCCTCCGATATGCCTGGGATCAGCCCCGAGGTTCTCGTCCATCGTCTCAACGTGGACGAGATGCATAGGCCCGTCAAGCAGAAAAAGAGGAGCTTCGCCCCAGAACGACAAAAGGCCATTGAAGAAGAGGTAGACAAACTCATCAAGGCTAATTTCGTCCAGAAGGTAAATTATCCGAGCTGGCTATCAAACGTCGTCATGGTGAAGAAGTCGAACGGCAAATGGAGAATCTGCATCGACTTCACCGACCTCAACAAAGCCTGCCCGAGGGACAGCTTCCCCCTCCCCCGGATCGACCAGCTTGTGGATGCCACCTCAGGTCACCAGATGCTGTCATTCATGGACGCCTATTCAGGCTACAATCAGATCCGAATGGCCCCTGAGGATGAAGAAAAGACCGCCTTCATAACCGACTGAGGTACTTACTGTTACCGTGTCATGCCTTTTGGTCTTAAAAATGCAGGTGCAACCTACCAGAGGCTGGTCAACAAAGTATTCAAGGAGCAAATCGGCCAGAATATGGAGGTGTACGTGGACGACATGCTGGTCAAGAGCAAGGAGGCATCACTGCATGTCGAGGACCTCACAGAGAGCTTTGCAACGCTACACAAGTACGGGATGAGACTCAACCCGACCAAATGTGCCTTCGGTGTTAACTTCGGGAAGTTTCTCGGCTTCATGGTCTCCCAGCGAGGTATCGAAGCCAACCCCCAGAAGATTCAAGCTCTCCAACAAATGGCGCCCCCGGCATCTGTCAAAGAGGTCCAGCACCTAACCAGGAGGATAGCGGCCCTCAACCGCTTTGTGGCGCGGTCGGCTGAGAGATGCCTCCCCTTCTTCAAAACTCTCCGATCGGCCAAAAACTTCGAGTGGACTCCCGAATGCCAAAGGTCATTTCAAGATCTCAAGAAGTACCTTGGCTCACCCCCACTTCTCAGCAGTCCGGCTTCGGGAGAGACCCTATTCTTATACCTGGCTGTTTCGGAGGGTGCAGTCTGTTCGGTGCTGGTCAGGAAGAAAGCAAAGTCCAGAAGCCGATCTACTATGTCAGCAGGCTACTCCGCGATGCGGAGACAAGGTACAGTAGAATTGAGAAGATGGTATTGGCCTTAATCACCTCAGTTCAGAAGCTACGGCCGTACTTCCAAGCATATTCCATGATGGTTCTGACCGACCAACCCATCAAGGCGGTAGTCCACCGTTCCGAGACGTCGAGGAGAATGACCAAGTGGGCCGTCGAGCTAAGCGAGCATGACATACATTTTCAGCCTCGTCCAGCCATCAAAGCCCAGGTGCTAGCCGACTTCCTCCTTGAGTGTACCATCCCGGAGGACAGTTCTACCCCAGACTCCCCCGAAGAACCAAAAGCTGGAGCCCGGTGGCTCCTCCATGTCGACGGTCATCTAATGCCCATCGCTCCAGTGCGGGCCTGGTTCTCACCAGTCCGGAGGGGATAACCTTCGAATATGGCGTCCGATTCTCCTTCCCGGCCTCCAACAACGAAGCCGAGTATGAAGCCCTGTTAGCCGGCCTCCGAATCGCCGCAATCTGAAGGTGGAGAAACTCAATGCCTTCACCGACTCTCAGTTGGTAGCCGGTCACGTACGAGGAGAGTTTGAAGCCCGGGAGCCAAACATGGTTCGATATCTCCAGGAGGTGCGGAGCCTGCTTCCCCATTTTTTCGAATTTGAAATCATTCAGATTCCTAGATCCAAGAATGCCCGTGCTGATCTACTCTCTCGATTGGCGACCGCGGAGTCGATGGACGCCGAACAAAAGTTCCACTTGGAGACTCTGGAAAGGCCCAGCATCGCGGAAGCCGACCGAATAATGCAAGTTGAGGTCGAACCATCATGGTTAGACCCTATCCTCAAATATCTCAAAGAGGGGTCGCTTCCACCCGACCGAAGAGAAGCTAGAAAGCTGAAGCTACAGGCCACCCACTATGTGCTGATCGACAACCAGCTTTACAAACAGTCCTTCTCCATGCCACTGCTCAGGTGCCTTCGCCCGTCCAAAGTAGATTATGCTCTGCGCGAGGTACATGAGGGGATTTGCGGCAACCATCTGGGAAGTCGGTCCCTATGCCACAAGGTACTGCGACAAGGCTATTACTGGCCGACCATGCAGAAGGATGCGGACGACCTAGTCCGAGCCTGCGACCCATGCCAGAGGCATTCAAGCATCCAAAGGCTCCCCTCCGCCGAACTAGTTTCATATCCTCCGCCTGGCCTTTCGCCAAATGGGGGATGGACATCCTCAGCCCATTCCCGCTTGCCACGGACAGTGGAAATTCTTATTTGTCGCCATTGATTACTTCACTAAATGGGTCGAGGCGGAAGCGGTTGCACAAATAACCGAAGCACGGGCCAGAGACTTTGTATGGAGGTCCATCATCTGCCGATTCGGCCTCCCACATACCATAATCATCGATAACGGTAAGCAGTTCGATAACTCCAAATTCCGCAAGTTCTGTGAGGAGCATGGAATCCGTCACCACCTCACCTCGGTCGGGCATCCACAAGCCAACGGAGCAGCTGAAGTGACCAACAGGACCCTTCTTCAGGGGATCAAAGCTCGCCTTTCCAGAGCTCAAGGCAGGTGGGCGGATGAGCTGCATCATGTTCTATGGGCCTATCGCACCACCCTAAGAATCCCGACAGGTGAAACCCCATTCCGGATGGCCTTCGGCACGGAGGCCGTTATCCCTATGGAAATAGGTCTCCCATCGTTGCGGGTGGAAAGCTACTCAGAGGAAGCTAGCAATGATCAGCTCCGCACTAACCTCGACCTGGTGGAGGAGATCAGAGAGAAGGCCCGGATCAGAGTGGCTACGTACCAACAAAGGGTGGCCCGTTACCACGCCTCCAGAGTAAAAGGAAAAGCCTTCCTGCCGGGCGACCTTGTTCTTCGAAAAGCCTCTGTTTCCAAACCGCTGGAACAAGGAAAGCTGGCGCCAAACTGGGAAGGCCCGTACCAGGTGGCGGAGACCATTGGACCGGGAACCTACAAGCTACAAGATTTGGATGGAAAATCCATCCCCCGGACATGGAATTCGAACAATCTCCGAAAATATTATCAATAGGGTACATCCTCTCCAAGTCTTTTTTCATATGCCTCATTATACCTTCTTGTCGGCACATTTTTTTTTCAATGCAAATCATTATGCACTACATTGCCAAAGGTTGCAAAAAGAAATAGATGCTGCTTACTAATCCTCGGCACGACCGAGCTACTTATCTGGACAGGAATTCTTCGAACCTTGGCAGGGCCAAGTAAAATATTCTTCGAACCTCGGCTGGGCCGAGCAACAAATTCTCCGAACTTTGACAGGGCCAAGTAAAATATTCTCCGAACCTCGGCTGGGCCGAGCAACAAATTCTTTGAACCTCGGCTGGGCCGAGCAACAAATTCTTCGAACCTTGGCAAGGCCAAGTAAAATATTCTCCGAACCTCGGCTGGGCCGAGCAATAAATTCTCCGAACCTTGGCAGGGCCAAGTAAAATATTCTCCGAACCTTGGCAGGGCCAAGTAAAATATTCTCCGAACCTCGGCTGGGCCGAGCAATAAATTCTCCGAACCTTGGCAGGGCCAAGTAAAATATTCTCCGAACCTCGGCTGGGCCGAGCAACAATTCTCCAAACCTTGGCAGGGCCAAGTAAAATATTCTCCGAACCTCGGCTGGGCCGAGCAACAAATTCTCTGAACCTTGGCAGGGCCAAGTAAAATATTCTCTGAACCTCGGCTGGGCCAAGCAACAATTCTTCGAACCTCGGCTAGGCCGAGCAACAAATTCTCCGAACCTTGGCAGGGCCAAGTAAAATATTCTTCGAACCTCGGCTGGGCCGAGCAACAAATTCTCCGAACCTTGGCAGGGCCAAATAAAAAGTTCTCCGAACCTTGGCTGCGCCGAGCTACAAATTCTCCGAACCTTGGTAAGGCCAAGTAAAAAGTTCTCCGAACCTCGGCTGCACCGAGCTACAAATTCTTTGAACCTTGGCAGGGCCAAGTAAAAAATTCTTCGAACCTCGACTGCGCCAAGCTACAAATTCTCCGAACCTTGGCAGGGCCAAGTGAAAAGTTCTCCGAACCTCGGCTGCGCCGAGCTACAGACTCTCCGAACCTTGGCAAGGCCAAGTAAAAATTTTTTCGAGCTTCGGCAAGGCCAAGCCACGAATATTTGAGTGAGACATAAATCACCAAGTGTCAAATCGAGATAAAGAACGTGTTCCGCCGAACAATCTCCAGACCGTTGCTTGCGAACCTCAACTAGTTCGAATAGCGTGAGATCCTCGCTTAAGAACGAGCGGGACGCCTTTGTACCCCATGACCGACAACAACAAGCTCGGCACAAAAGAGATAAAGATCGAGAAATAGAATAGAACTCTCTTTATTTCACTGCCATCAAAACCAATTACAAATGCCTGAAAAGGCGTTACAAGAGCATCGAAATGCATAAAATAAAGACAAGTACAAAGCTCGGGCAACTGCTCCAAAGCAGATCTGGGCAACTGTGATGCTCCGGCATCCGGACTACCGAACCAGATGAGCCGCATCCAGTCAGCTCGAGCCGATAATGGCCGGGCAACATGGACCAATCGTTGCGGCTAGCTTCAGTCAATAATGATATCTCGGTGACCCAACCGAGATATCAGGGTGGCCATCCCAGACCACCCCATCGAGGGACCCCCCGGCGAGCAGGTAGGAAGCCAGCGGACCCTGGCGTCGGAACGCTCTCCCAAACCGAGTGTGCGCCGCCCTACCTCACCTTGGCTCAAGGACAAGGTGTTGGCGGGCGGCACGCTTTCACCCCCTCCCCATGTGGTAAAAGATTCCCCAGGCAGGCGAGCCCAGGATCCAAATCATGGGAGGAGGCAAAATTCACTCAAACCATGGGGAGCCCGCGTGCACTCCCTACCATGCGCCCCCAAAGGGAAACCACAAAGGTCACACGGGAAGAGTATGTGTGCGCTCTCCGTGTGATCTCTGCGTCCTCCATGTGCGCTCTCCATATGATCTCCGGGACTCATCCCCTAAGGGCGAGCCATCCTTCGGCAGCTCCTTCATCACCCCAACTATCCGGAGGCAAAGAGCTTACAAGAGAAAAGCTCGGTCCTCCCACTCGCGATAGTAGAAAAACGACCATGGTGGACACTCTAGTGGGAGAAAAACTTTGGGGATGACTCAACACTACCCCACTTTCCCTTTTTATAGGCCAAAAATGGATCGGAAACAATTACCAAGGCTATAAGCCCTGAGATTCGAACACCTGGGCCATACCTCCACGTGGCCTCCCAGGATGAAAGCAGCGCCCTATTGCGCGCCGAGCCCACCGCCTGAACTATGACGCATGCGAAGATTTCCTCTTAATCCCGAATCGCGGTCATTAAATGCGGAGGATCGTCCACTGGCATCACAGAAACTGGCAGGATCAGGGGACCGTCCTACGAAAATAATGTCCTCCAATGGTAAATGGCTGCGTGCGCCGTATGTCAAAACGGCCCACATGGGAAAGGAGCACCTTCTGGAAAGCACCAGAACAGCTTTTCTCAACCTACAGTGCCGTATCATCAATTTCGGTGAAATAAAAACTGATTTTCCTACAGAGTGGCAGAGTGCTGGCAGAACCGCAAAAAGTGCAAAAACCGATCGTCCGCCGATCGCTCCCTGACAAAGTTGGTCGCTCGGAAAACTTGTGCAACAAAATCGAGCATCTCAAAGCAAGAATGAGCGCGAAGGCTACGCAAACTTTTCTTTCGCTCAACGAAAGATGAAGTGACCAAAGGAAGCGAAAAACACTTCGACGACCACCCTCATATATCGGCCCTAGCCGACCTACTTTGCCTGTCGGCCCTAGCCGACCTACTTTGCCCGTCGGCCCCAGCCAACCTACTTTGCTCGTCAGCCCCAGCCGACCTACTTCACTCGTCGGCCCTAGCCGATCTATTCCGTCTGTCGGCCTAAGCCGACCTGTCCTGTCATCGGCCTTAACCAACTGGTTTCATTTCTCAAGTTTTGATCAGACACAAGCCGAACCAGATCGTCTATCGGTTCGCCAATCAGGGCTATTGCCCCGCCTTGGGCCAAGCCAATGCATCCCCTTGACCCCAAAATAAAGATGACCGAAAAGCGCCGATAGGCCATAAGTCAATTGCGATTGAAGCGAAATTTGGAACAAAGGGCTATCCAAAGAAAAACACTCAAATAGAACAGAAAATTCATTCATTGAGAGACATCAATCAAATTTTTAGAAAGCAAAACATATAGGTGGCTCTTAAAGGCCGGGAACCACATCAGTTTTGGAGGAGCCCTCGGTTACATCCGCAGAGGTGCGACTAGATTCGCCTTTTTCTAATACCTTTGCCCCTTCAGCAGTAGTTTGCGATCGTTCCTCAGAAGCTGCGGCTTCGCTGGGACCCAGGGCGGCACCAGGATCGGTATCGGAGACGTCGACGTATTCATCCTCCTCTTCTCCTTTAGACTCACCGTCATCGGGAGCTTCAGTATCCAGAAAAGAGAGATCCCATTCTGGGTGCTCACTGGATATCTTGTCTTTGCACTCTTCCATTCTAAGTTGGAAGGAGTCACGCCGATCGCGTCCCGTTCTCCCTTGAGTATGGCGAGCTGCACTTTAGCCTCAGCGATTTGCTTCTCAGCCTCGCAACTTGAGCCCACAGAATAGCGTTTTGCTCGAACTCGTCGGACCGCACCTCGAGTTCTGAGCTCTTATTGCGGCTAGACGCAAGCTCGCCTTGGAGAGCCCGATTCTCCAACCCTAACTCTGCTATCTGCAAAACCAAAACCAGTCGGCATCACAAGAGACCGGCTAAAGAGACTAAAAAGGGGGGGGGGGGGGGGGGGGAGGAAATAAGACTATACCTCCTCCTCTCGTCTGGCCAACCTTTTGGCCAGCTCCTCGGTCTCACCCCTACCCTTGTTCTGTCAGCTCCGACCAGCTCGACCCTCTCCTGGAGAACATTAATCCTTAACTGTTTGGCTTCAACCTCACCTCGGGCTTGGGATAGCTCGTTGCTCACCCGAGCCATCATCCCTTGGTGCCATTTAGTGCCGTCCCTCAAGTGAGCAATTTCGCCATCGCGCTGCTTCAACTTCTCCTCCATTTCGTCGAGCATTCTAGTCAGGCGCTTCCTCGTCGCAGCCTCCCTCCCCAGCCGACCCAAACTCTCACTATGTTCTCGCCGTATCGCCTTCACCTCCTCGGAATGTTTTGACTCAACTCTGGCCAGTTCCAAGCATGCATCGTCATTCTTCGCCAGGAGTCCCTGCAACTCCTCCGCTCTGCCTTTCTGCTTGAACGCTTCGGCTAGAGCGGCCTGATACGCTGCCTTCATCCCCTCCAACCTCTGTTGCTACTGGCTAGAAGTTCCTCGAACTTCTCAGACACCACCACTCGCGATCGAAGTTCAGCGTTGTCTCTCCTAGCCTGAATGCTGGCCCCTGTCGCCAAACTCAGATGCCAGCACATCGCCCGAGAAAGTAGGACACTCTGTAGGACAAAAGATGAGTAAAATCCACGATCAGGTCAATCGGAAAGCATCCGCTGCCAAAGAACAGTAACTCACCCGAGATGCATAGGCCCGCATCATCTTCATGAGGGTCGGATTACCGATATCAGGGAGAAGGTGGATACTTTCGGCCACTCCTTGCTGCCCAAACGCGGCATCAACCAGTTCCAAATCCGCGAATCTATCCGCCGAAGGATCAGCACCCGGGTACAAGGCTGACCTCATCATGGCGGAAAATGCCTCCTCAACACTAGCGCTCGAGCTACTGGGTTGACCATCCCCGCCTGAGGGACCAACCTGGGCGACCTCCGCCTGAGAGGCCTTCAACCTCCCAGCCTCTTCTATCAGTGCCCTAGCCTGGGTTTCTTTGGATAACTCGGCCAACCCAAGCGCCAGCCTCCCCAAAATCCTTCTCGGAGGAGTTTCCATCGTGGGACCCTTACCCCGCTGTGATCCCTCTTCCATCGCGCCTCCTTCCGTCGCTGTCACCTACGCCTCCCCTGCAGGCTCCGCCGAAGCCTCTGTTTGGCCCGCTTCTTGAACTATCGCGAGCGACCCAGTGTCACTACCACTGGACTCCCTCACCGAGAGACCAAGAGGGAGCTCTCTCTGAACCTCATCGGCTACAGCTGTCCCCTCTCCCTCTCCTGCTGGAGCCAGTAGTGGTCCCGCGGAGACGGAAGGCCCCCCAGAAATGACCGCTTCCGCCAGATCCATCGCTGGTTCCTCTTTCATAGGGGACGCGGTCAGACGAACCAACGGAGCCTCGTCTGAACTATTCGATATCTCCAACACGGGAGGGCAAGGGATCATAGCTGTTCTCCCTGGATCCTCCTTCGCCCTCGGCGCTCCTATCGTGACTGCCCCGATGTCCGACGGGCTTCTTGCGGAGGTATGAGCCCTTTTCTCAGGCCTATCACTATCTGCGCCACTGCTCTCCCCTGGGCACTTTCTCTCTTCCTCTTGGCGAGGCTCGATAATTCCGACCTCTTGGCTGAAAGAATGGAACATATGCGATCAGATCCAAAC
>UESW01002171.1:39251-234631 GCA_900491605.1 Calamus simplicifolius
CAAAGCATGTTCCTGTGCTCAATTTCAAACATTTATGGAGATTGATTATAATGTATCCTTTCTTGGCCATATTCAATTGATCCATCATAATAGAGCAGAACTCATACAGTTTCCATCTAAAAAAAGGTGATCAAAATTTATCTCAGATCAACTACAAACAAACAAAAATTTAAATATGCATATATTTTAGTAGCATTTAGCACATATTAGTTTTCAAGAACCATATGGCACAGATTAAGATAAAACACTTAATTTCATGATGATATCATAGCTAAAATAAAACACCAATATCCTTGTGCATCCAGTGATACAGGAAAATAAAAATAATTTTCATGTTTATTTATGCTTCCATATTTTCTCTACACATAGACCAAAAATATAGTAGCTCTATTATATATTTGGCTTATGTTTTTTTCATTTTTACCCAAAAACAAACACACATCTCATGCTTTCTCCTTTGTCAAGAAAATCTATAAAGATCAGTTTGAGGAATGAGGGAATGTGAATGTGAATCTCAAAGAATGAGGGATATAAAGATCAGTTACATGATAGCATATAAAGATCAGTTTGAGGAAGGAGGGAATGTGAATCTCTACCTTGATGGAACTGAAGGCGGAGTACAAGCGATGGATCGCAAAGGGTGTCCGACAAGAGGGGGCAGAGACGACGATGGTGATTTTTCGGCCGAAGGAAGTAACGGGAAGGGCGAAGGGAGGGAGGCAAACGAAGGAGTCCGTAGCTCACTCTCGAGCGTTTAAGAAGTCCCCAATCGCTCTCGATGGGTGATTTCTGAGAAACTCGCCACTTGGAGTGGCGATTTCAGGGTAAAAATCGCCACTTCAAGTGACGATTTCAATGCAAATGAAATCACCACTTGGAGTGGCAATTTCACCCTAAAATCGCCACTTGGAGTGGATTTCAGGGTGAATCGCTACTTGGAGTGGCGCTTTCAATCTAAAGAAAATCGCCACTTCAAGTGGCAATTTCTGCCTAAATCGACATTCCAAGTGGTGATTTCTACTCGTTCCGTTAGCAACCCCGCTGATGGGGCCGAGCTAGGGGGCGGTGATGTGGAAGTGGAAAATGCTATTTGAAATGAGTTTTTCACTTTAACACTATTTCAACAATATCTTTCGTTCCCACCCTTTTTTAAAACCGTGCAAAAGGCATCGGTTTGAAAAACTACTCCATTGTCACCCACCCGTGACATTGTCAGTGTTGATTTGCTAATGTTATAGATGAGGCTCATCCAAAAATGACCCGTAGAGTCGAGAAAAAACTAAGTGTTGCATGGAGATTAGGGCCTCAAAATATTTCCGATTTGCGCGAATCCCCTTCCACCATATGACATGGAGCTTGAAAGTAGGGTGGTAATTTTTGTCATTTGATCATTTATTCTATTAGTATCATTTTTATCGGATCAAAGAATCTTTGGTCTAAATGGTTTAATGGGTAACGAAGATTACTCATTAACGGCTAAATGGATAAATGGCTCGAAAATGGTATTCTTTGCCCATCCCCATTTACCCATTTCCATTTCCGTTAGCTTTAATATAATATATTTAAATTTTAAATATATATATATATATATATATAAAAATTAAAAATTTAAAATAAATAAAATATATAGTAAAACACGTTTGATTCTATTCTTCCTATCTCTTGCTCTTCCTTCTTTCATACAGTCGAATCTACCTATCTCTTTATCTTCCTTCTTTCACATAGCCGATTTGAAGTTCTGAACATCAAAGCCAGGCCCAGAACTCTAGCTTCATCGTCTATCTTTGCCAATCACAGAGCTTTATGTTTAAAAAATATATCTTTTATTTTTAAAAATGAAGAAAACGTTCTTAAAATACCTTTATTAACATCCATCGCTTGCTGTTAGCTTTCTTTGAAATTTGAATGTTTTTTTTTTTTGCAGTTATTGCTTGAAATCTTCATTTTCTCCCTTATCCTAAAAAGAGTGGATTTTTTTTTAAATATCATTTGTAAACTCCTTTGCTTTTATTTTGAAGACTTTATTTTTACTTCTAAAAAAAAAAAAGTAAAGCATCAGATATTTCAATATTCAATAAACTCAACAAGTTAAATTGAGGGAGAGTTAATACAAAAGAAAATGGGCCATTGTTAAAAGTTAATTCAAAGAGTTTTATCAGATTTTTTTATTAATTTTTTTAAATTTTTTAATAAATTATAAATTTAATAAAATAATTTTATTTTTTTATGTAAACAGTCAAATACTAGTGGGTACCTATTTATCCAGATATCTTCATTTCGGTTTAACGAAATGAAAAGAATATTTTTGCTAATAAAGATGGAGACCGATGTAGACCGTGAGCCGCTGCCATCCCTACTAGGAACCACGGTTGGCCTTGTCGCATGCGTCTTTGGTACTCCTGCGGCTCATATTTTTCCATTCATTGAAAGCATATAATTAAAAGGCCAAAAACCTCTTGTTAGGGCCTAACTGCGCAAACGGCAGAGACTCATGGCTCTTCCTTGTATTGTGGCCTCCCTGCCGCTTGTTTTCCTTATCCTTCCATTGCTCTCTCTTCTTCTAACCAGGAAAAGGGAGGGAAAGAGCATAGCTCCCAGGCTGCCACCAGGCCCAGCCAAGCTTCCCATAATTGGCAACCTGCACCAACTGGGGAAGCACCCCCACCGCTCCCTCGGGCTACTATCTCAACAGCATGGCCCCCTCATGCATCTGAAACTTGGTAACATACCCACCCTTGTGGTGTCATCTCCTTCCATGGCCAAGGAGATCTTCAAGACTCATGACATCGAGTGCTGCGGCCGGCCGCCTCTGGTCCCCTCTACAAAGCTCTCTTACGGTTGCTTGGATGTTGTCTTTACACCGTATGGAGACCAGTGGAAGGAGCTTCGAAAGGTTTGCATCGTTGAACTCTTTAGCAACAAGAAAGTGCTCTCCTTTCGATCAATAAGGGAGGAAGAGATTAAACGAACTATGAACTTGATATCTTCTTGTTCTGAAAATTTGGCCCCCATCAACTTGAGCAAGTTGTTATTCTCCCTTTCGGGCAGTATCATATGTCGAATTGCCTTTGGTAGAACCTACCATGGTGGAGAAGAAGATCGATTTCACGGCATCCTTAAAGAAGCCCAAGCCATGTTAGGTGGCTTCTTTGTTGCCAACTACCTACCAAGTCTCGGATGGATCGACAGGCTTACAGGAATGCAATCGAGGCTTGAGAAAATATTTCTCCAACTCGATGGTTTCTACCAACAACTCATCGATAAGCATGTCGAATATCCAACGGGGCCACAGCATGATCAAGACGAAGACACCATCGATGCTTTGCTCCGCATTCAAAAGGATGTAGATTATATTACTCAAGATCACATCAAAGGAGTGCTGATGGTATTATTTATACACCACCCATCTATCCCCACTTCAAATTCTTGTAGGTCGAGCATATTTTCTATATATTAGTTATAACTTTTAATTTTTGTTGCAGAATATCTTCGTAGCTGGAACGGACACATCATCTTCGACGGTAGAGTGGGCGATGACAGAGCTCATGCGGCACCCGGAAGTGATGAGGAAGGCACAAGATGAAGTCAGAGGCTTGGTTGGAAGGAAAGGAAAGGTGGAGGAGAGTGATCTCCATCAGCTTCACTACATCAAGTCTGTTGTGAAGGAGGTGATGAGGCTGCACCCTGGGCTCCACTGCTTGTGCCAAGAGAGACGATAAAGCATTTTAAGATCAATGGCTACGACGTCCCACCCAAAACAATGGTGATCGTCAATGCAATGGCGATCGGGAGAGACACCAGTACTTGGGATATGCCTGATGAATTCAATCCTGAGAGGTTCATGGACAGCTCTGTTGAGATCAAGGGATACGGTTTCGAGCTTATAGCATTCGGAGAAGGTCGAAGGATTTGCCCTGGGAAGAATCTCGCATTAGTGGTTGTGGAGCTCACGCTTGCAAGCCTTCTGTATCACTTCGACTGGGAATTGCCGAGCGGCGTGAGGATAGAGGACATCGACATGGATGAAACAACCGGTATTACGGTGCACAAGAAATCAGCTCTCTGTCTTGTGGCCAAGAAATACGTTGAGATGGATTGCTAGACTGTTAGTGGTGCCTTTAAATCTATCAGGTATATTCGACAATGGTTGTTTCAAATTTAGATCGGCCATCCAATCTGTGTGTCTTTGTGCAACCATGTATACCTCTGGTGGAGAGTTCAACGCTTCATCCTTGCTAGAAATGCCTTGAGAAGATGTTGTTGACAGTGAAAATGAAATCAATGTCTTTGCGCTCGTTTACGCAAGTTTCACGCTTTTTTATATCTCGTTGAAATTTTGCAGCAATTGATGTGCTAGAGTTTGGTTTGATGAATTCGGTTAAAATGGAAAATTTTAACATGTTAGATCTTTTGCAGCCCGATTCCAAAATAGTTTTTTTTTTTTTTTCAGGTTCTTCTCAAAGCTCGAAAGATTCTGGTTTTACTTATTAGCCAGAATAGTTTCTACAGTATGTTATCGGTTTATTTGGTTGGTTACGTTCTGTTTAATAATGAGTACATACTTCAACTTTCCTCTGTTATTACACTACAAACTGCAAAGTCCTCTGTTTATTGTCAAAAGCCTTTTTGGGAAAAAAAGGGACATGTGGCATCTTTTTTTTTCCTAATTGGGATACATTAACGCATATAATTCACTTAATGACCTATTAACTTTATATCTTCTGTTTTATGATGATTAAGTGTTAACTTTTTTATTATTGTAAGACAAACTTCTTATATAAATGATCTCCTCCTTCTCATGACGTCAAGATAAAGCTAATACTTTATAATAAAAATTAAAAACAACAATCGTCATTATACATTAGGTGGTTGATCAAAGCAATTATTGTTTAAATAATTAAACTTTATTGTTAATTTTTAAAAATAAATTGATGTGATTTTTTTTTAAAAAAAATGGATGTTTAAGATTGGATGAGAAAGGGACTAACGTAGCAAAATCTTGCTTCAAATGGAGTAACTTGTAAAGAGTAATGGTAAGACAAGCTTTTGGAGACTCCAATTCATATTCGAATCATAACTTTAGACATGTATCCAATCCATTAGCTAACCAAACATATTGAAATTTATTGTTATTTTATTTGCTAACATCTTCTTTGTGGTATTCTACATCTTTGCCCAATCTCCTCCTTAGATTAACTTATAGACATTTGCACTAAGGCTCATCCTCTGTTATGTTTTCGTAATTTAATTTTCAAACTCGATTGCATAATCTTAAGTTGGAGGAAAGATGTCAAGCATATCTCACTAGAATGTATGAGATTCTCAAAAAAAATATTTTAAGGATCTCATCAAATATTCTAGTGAGAATATTCTTAAACTTAAGGTGATCTCTTTCAAGCATCAACTTACAAACAAACATTTTTACTAAGACTCATCCTCTTGAACATTTTCATGATTTGATTTTCAAAACTCAAGATGCCTTCGACTTCACCACCTTGAGTTTGAGGAAAAATGTCAAAAATATTCTTACTAGAATATTTGATGAGATCCTCAAGATAGTTGATGAGATCCTCGTAAGAATATTTGATGAGATTTTAGGATATTTGATATGATTTAATGAGATCATAGAATGTAAAATATTTGATATAATTTGATGAGATTTTAGGATTCAGAATATTTAATATGATTTGTTGAAATATTTTTAGAATATTTTATATATCTGTATCATTCTTAGGAACCTTAAAATCTTTGCAATTATCAATCCTAGCCTTATAAAAGATGTGTAATACAATAAATTTTTGGGATAAATCTGGATTGGATTCTTCTGAGGATAAGGATGAGTTGAACTGTAATACTCTAATCTTTTGCTTGATGATAGGTCAAGGTTTGAACTCTATAAAGATAATTTTAATTTTAAAATATTATAATAAATTTATTTATATTTTTAAGGTAAATATTGGATCAAATCAATACAAATTCATATGAATTGACTATTGCTATAATTTGGTCTAAGTTTAAAAACATTAAAAGTTTGACAAAATGTTGTTCGAAATCTTACAATTGTATTTCAAAAGATTTTTTTTTCTAAAATTTTGTTTACTTATCATTCCTAAGCTACATTGATTTTTTAAAATTTTATCGTGAGCAAAAATGCCTTAGCTTGATATTGGCCAAAGTGTTATCTCCTAAAATTTACTAAATGTTGTAATTTAAAATTTTGCACATGAATTATTGTTGAATAGTATTACTATTCAAATTATGAAATTTAGCATATATAACATTATTATATTATTATGAGTTATGTAATGAATTGTAACTATGAACACGACTCTATGTAATCAAAATTGCATATTTACATTATTTATGCCATACAAATTAATTGACATGAGATAATGTTGTTGACTTTATTTTTTAATGATTATAAATAATATATTTTAGTTCATGCCAGTTTATATGAAAAGACATTTTTATAGAGCTATTAGCATATATTATTGTTGTTGTTGTTGTTATTCAGAGTTGCGGACATCTATCTCTAAGGTTGAGGTTCAAGAGTGAGAGTGTCACTAGTATTTTGTATTTGATATCGAATGTATTTGAACCTTATATTTTAAATAAATTATTATTAAAAAAATATTTTGACTCACGTTTGCTCATATCAGTTGTGGTTAGGTATTGAAAATCTTCCATACCTTTTATGATTATGTCCTAAGACTATGTAGCTATGCCACATACTCAATCCTTACTATGGGTAACATATTTAGAGATAAAATATAAATCAATCTTTTGAAACCAAAAATTATAGATGTAGAATATTATATAAAAATCTCATACGATAAATCCGCAATCATTTCTGATACTTTTCACATGCGAGATATCTTGCGAGGCAAAACTTAGCAAGACAAAGGTGCGAGTAATACCATATAATAATTTTCAAAAATACTTTGTGCATTAGTATAGATCGTGCATACTGTCCTCGGAGTTGACATGTGCATGCAACTCAACTCAACTCATCTAAGCATTTTTCTAACTACATGGGTCAGCTACATAAATCTACTTTTTCACTCTGCTCTATTCAAGATCAAATCTACATTTAAATTATAAATAATTATTTTTTAATTATTTTTATGTATGTTAGTTTAGGTTTATTCCTATCTTTATCTCTATTCTTACTATAAATTGTTAAAAAATTACTTTTTCCAACGAGAGCATATAAAGTTTTACTTTGTATATGTCCAAATTAATGTAATTAATATATATATATATATATTAATTATTAGGTATGATATGCTATATTGCATACAATGTAGCAAGATTTTTTCAATAATCTCATGCTATAGAGCCACAATCACCGATATAAGGACACAAAGGTCTGAGGTCATGTGATTTTTCTATCAGAAGGCCAGTTTCGCCTGGCAAGTTCACTTGACCACGGCAGAAGGAAGAAAGAGAAAGACTGTTCATTATTATCACAGAATCACAACCAGTGAAATATACTCAGCTTACTGGGTCTCAGGAGAAATTGTCATGATTCGGAGAAACGGGGAGATTATTTTGTGAATGATTGAAGTAAGAACATGGCCTTGACGTTCGGATTATTACTCTGTGCGTCCAATCGCACGTAGTGCCTCAAAATTTAATCTAGTGGTAATGTTCACACCTCGTTGTAACTGATGCTTCAAGGCGTGGTTACTTGATAGCCATTCAATGCTCACCCATTGATGACATTGTCAGTGTCGATTGGCCTGATGTGCTAGATGAGGCTCATTGAAAATTGACCCGTAGAGCCAAGAAAAACTTCGAAGCTTTCCATCCTCTTAGTTCTCATACGACTCATTTTTCTAGAAAGGTTTCAAAAGTTTATTGGGCCAGGTGGACTGTAGTCTACGTCATGACCTATATAATATTTGATCTATGTTGCCCACAACCCGTCTGCATTACTTGGCCAGACTGGTCATTTTCTGATTGGCTGAAGATCAGATTAAAAAAAAAATCTAATCTAGTGGTAATGTTCACACCTCGTTGTAACAGATACTTCAAGGCGTGGTTACTTGATAGCCATTCAATGCTCACCCATTGATGACATTGTCGGTGTCGATTTGCCTGATGTGCTAGATGAGGCTCATTGAAAATTGACCCGTAGAGCCAAGAAAAACTTCTAAGCTTTCCATCCTCTTAGTTCTCATACGGCTTATTTTTCTAGAAAGGTTTCAAAAGTTTATTGGGCCCGGTGGACTGTAATCTACGTCATGACAAATATAATATTTGATCAACTCGTCTGGTTTTGAACTCCCAGCCCGTCTGGATTACTGGGCTACGGCCTAGATTGATCATTTGAAAAAGTTTTTGCATACTGTCTTCGTTATAGTAAATTTTATATAAACTATACCATTTTTTTTATTAATTCATATAAATTTGATATAATTTAATATGATCAAACGAAATAGCAAGAATATGATCTTAAGTTTTAAATATAACATGCATTAATATATATTTATTTTTAAAAAAATTTTATATGCTGATCAAAATACTTTTTCCCTTCAGTCTATTTCTATCCATTATCTTGCTTGAATTTTGTTGATGAAAAACTATTTTTGATTTTAAAACATTCTTTCTGGTGATGATGATGCTGTGAAGCAAGAGTCTGTGGATGAGGTTATAGTTTATGAGCTTGACGATGGCTTCCAGGAGCTTCCACCAGATGCTAGAGTAGCCCTATATAAAGGTGTTGGTTCGAACCAGCATCGCCATCTTAGCGTAACTCACACTACAACAAATATTAGCTATCCCGACGCTAAAAATATCTTTTTTCGATGCTTAAAAGCATCGAAAAATATTGTCCCGATGCTTCTACAAGTATCGGGATAACGAGAGTGGAGACAAAAATCCCAACGCTTTTAAAAAGCGTCGGGATGTGCCGATGCTTTAAAGCGCCAGCGACTTTTGATCATGCCGACACTTCAAAGCACCGATAAGATCAAATTGCATGTGGACGATTGCCAACGCTTTAAAGCATCGGCACATTCTATTTTTTTTAAAAAAATAAAATAATAAATAGAAAAGTTAAAAAAATTATATTAAACATGTTATATTTAAATAAAATCATATTGCACGCATTCTTCACATCCAAATTAATATTTTTAATATAAATTTTATTAAATCAACTATGAGAGTTTGTTACAATTTAGAGTTTCATATAATTTAAAAATATATGAAATGAAAGATATAAAATAAAAAAGCCGAGGTCATGAATGATCTGCAGGAGGAAGGTCGTCATCCTGTCCATGAGGATATGATGCTCGAGGAGCCTATAAAAAATTAAAAATATTTAATTTACAAAAATATCAATGAATATTAGATAAATAATCAATTTAATATAAGAATATATATTTAATAATATATGTAATTACTTGATGTGGAACAAACATCTGTACGAAAGATATAAGCCTCTCAATGTGCTCTCTCATGGAATCCATCGTTGTTATGTCGGCTACACTCCTCTGTTGCATCTCCTCTATCGTTGCGGCACTTCTCTATTGCATCTCCTCCATCGCTGCTCTATCGATGGCACTTCTCTGTCTCATCTCCTCTATCTCATGCTCAAGTCTGCGAACACATGTATCATGAACACCATCTGCAACATCATGCGTATATTACTCACCTTAGATAACTGAATGGATATAACTCCAACTCTATAACCTCTCACTCGACCGTAGCGCTCCGGTTCCATCAGCTCTATAAACACCTCGGCCTCGATGTGACTATTATGCGTAGATGCTGTAGAGTCATCGATAGCAATAAGAGATGTAGCTTTGTCCTATATTAATTTAGAAAAATTAGCTAGATCTTACTGAATAATAAATTAAATTAAAATTATTGCACGAAATAAATTATAATAAATAATTACATATAAGTCTCTCGACTCATTTCTGACAAAAGTGCCATTATGATGAGTATTAGTCATCCGATAAAACTCAACATTATCGGATTTTCGCCCATGCTCATTCATTTACAAAAAAAAATTATAATATGTAAATAATTTAAGTTTGCATGTTAGCCACCTTGACCTCATGCAAACAATAGCAAGGCATTCACTGTGATAACATATTTTTGGCTTTGAAACCATCTTTTAAGTCTGCATGTTATCCATCTTGAGCAAGATAAATGTCTATGATGCACTGAATATTTTCTTTTAATAACCAAATCAATATATTTTAAATAAAATAACAATGTCAAAAAAAATAAGTCAGCCTCTTGAAGGCCTTGCAATGCATAGCAATATATTAAAGATGTCCAGAAGAGAAGACCCCTCCATGTGCAGCTCATTAAGGCAGGCGAGTACAAAAATCAATGCAGTCTTAGTAGGCTTGAAAGGCATTAGGCAGCAACTCCTTGAAATTTTCAACTTAAACTACAGTTGGATGCACTGTATCAGGACCCTTTTTTTCATTCTCCATCCATGTCCACTATCATAGAAGATTTTGCAGAATAATCTATTTGGTTTCTTAGATACTCACAACATCAGGTCCAAACCAATGAATGGGATGGCCACACACTGACCTATTTTCAAGTATTCTGGTCCAAATCAGCCTGTTGTAAGAATGAGAACATAATTAAAGTTGGAAGGGTAAGCTCTTGTCATGGATAGGAGGCTGATTCTTCTCAATGAAGCTTTTACCATCCTCATCTTCTATTTCATGTTCAGGCTTCCAATTTGGATTCAAGAAAGAAGAGATAAAATCCAAAAGATATTTTCTTGAAAAGAAAAAAAGCAAAGTTAGTGATTGTCACTGTTTTATTAATTTTAAAAATGATATACAAAGTAAAAAAGAAAGAAGAATTCAAAATTCAAAAATTTACCGGCTCTCCTCTCAAACTGGACCTAAAAATATTTCTTTTTACAATGTAAAAAAGAAAGAGTAACCTTTAGATTAAATTATACAGGTAAGAGAGTACAAACATTTAACAGATTAATTAGGTTTAGCATACAAATTTTCTTACTTAATATCTAAAAATATATCTTTCATTACTTTTTATATATAACATTAGCACTGTAGATGGCTCTAGACACAGCCAACACAAGTTAAGAGTCTCACAAACAGAGACTTTTTAAAGAGTTTCTTCAAATTTAATAATCAAGAAGGAAAATTCTTCAAATTTTTAGAGATTGTAAAAAAGGGTGAATGGAGAAACTGAAATTGTAAATAGTCACATAAACCAAATCAAATGCAGTTCTTTGTACAGTTCTTGGTACATACATACCTGGGGTTTTGTTGACGTAGATATAGATAATGATAAGAATAAGGACAAGGACCGAGAAAGATTAAGTTAAGGATAAGCGTTATTGGCACCCTCTCTGTGGATGAATAGCAAATACGCCACATGATACGATAAGCCTTGATCGAGTTTGCACTAAAGCACTAATGAAAACTCGATTATAAACAAGAATTATTTGTTTGTTGATCTGTTTTTGGATCTATATATATTATTGAGAGAGTTATCTTCTTTATAACCATTGCTCTATTAACAATGACCTACCGTTATCACACCTTAAGCAATATAGAATGATTGCCATTATTCAAGTTAATGACCATTCAATTGATCATAGAAAACTTAGAAACTTACACCAACTAAATTACCATTAATGATCATAATGGTCATAGAAGACCGAGACTAAGAAGTTACACCAACTAAATTGCCATTACTCACCATTCACTTAGAAAATATGAATGGTCATAGAAGACCAAGAGACCAGTTCTCTAAACACATCCACAAACACCTACTTAGTTTATTTAAACAAAATCTCAATAATCTTCCACTTGTTTAAAACAAACTAAGTCCACATCAGAAATTAAAAATAAGGAGAATACAGCTAGGTATCTTTCGATTTGAGCCTAACCTTAGTAAAAATATCACAAAGCTTTAACGAAATTTCAGTTAGCATAAACGCTTTGAACCAGTTATTGCTTATGTCAAAACCAGTGATACTTCACACACACTCCTTAGAGTTTTTTGTCTACACCACTCGCTTAGCATAATTTATGGCCATGTGCTTATCCTATTTCATGAACCTTTTCATGAAAAAAACTCCAACTCTCACTTGAGACGGCACCATCTCAAGGTTCACATAGGTGAAGTTATTTCAGTATCTCTGTTACAACAGATACTTATCCATATGACTGAACTTCATTAAGAGTTTAAAAAACTCAACCCTCCAACTTGTAACAGTCAGCACTATACACTAAGTGCAGTTATAACCACTTATCAATGACTTGTTGTTATCCATTGAACCTAAGACTAGTTATTTCCTAGTATTAGGTTGGGTTGCCATCATTGGTGGACTTTTACTCAAGGACTTTTTGACCCATCCCTCTGGAAGTCATCTTTACTAAATCTCTTATAAGAGGTTTAGTAAGTGGATCAGCTAAATTATAGCTTGATCACACAAAAGTAAAAGAAATTATTCCTTTTTTGATTAATTTTCTCACATACTCATGTCTTAGACTAATGTGTCTAGACTTGCCATTGTACACTTCGTTGTACGCTGTGGCTAAAGTGGCTTAGCTATCACAATATATTGATACGGTTGAAATATTCTCACAAGCCAATGGAATTTTCAATAGAAGATCCCTTAATCATTCAGCCTCATGTCCTGCTGAAGCTAAAACAACAAACTCTAACTCTATTGTTGAGTGCGTAATACAAGTTTGTTTCTTAGATTTTCAAGATATTGCATCACCTGCTAATGTAAACACCCAACCAGTGGTAGATTTACTATCTCCCATACTCGATATCCAACTTGCATTGGTACATCCTTCCAATACAGCAAAAAATTTAGAGTATTGTAGACCTAGTCTTTTAGTTTTCAAAAGATAATCAAAGACTCTACCAACAGCCTTCCAATGTTCTACACTCGGGTTGCTAGTAAACCTACTCAGCTTACGACTGCAAATGCTATATCGGATCTAGTGCATTGCATCAAATACATTAGACAACCAATAGCACTTGCATACTCAAGTTGAGGCATGGCTCGTCCACTATTCTTTTCAAGCTTTAGACTTAGATCAAATAGGGTATTCACTTCTTTGAACTTTAAATGTTTGAACATGTATAACACTTTCTCAACATAATGTGATTAACCAAGTTCAAAACCCCCACTATTTTGTTTCACTTTGATGCCCAAAATAATATCAAATTGTTCAAGATCTTTCATCTTGAAAGTAAATGATAGAAACCTCTTCGTTTCTTGTATGCCTTTCAATTCATTGCTAATGATCATCAACATAAAGGAACACATATACTACAAAGTCACCATGCACTTTAGCATATAAACACTTGTCAGAAATGTTATAAACAAATCCATTTGAGAGGATGACTGAGTCAAACTTCTCGTGCCATTATTTGGGCGCTTGTTTCAATCCATACAAGGATTTAACAAGCTTGCATACTTTATGTTCATTATCCGGTAGAACAAAATCCTCTAGTTATTCCATATAGACCTACTCATCGAGACACCATTTAGAAATGCTGTTTGACATCCATTTGATGAATATAAAGGTTGTGTAATGAAGCCAATGCAAACAAGACTCTAATTATTGTTATTCTAGCTACATGTGCATATGTATCAAAATAGTCATTTTTTTATCAAAAACCTTTAGCTACTAGTCTCTCCTTATAAATGTTTAAAGTACCATCACTATGATACTTCTTTTTAAACACCCATTTACAGCCAATAGGCTTAGACCCTTTGGGTAAATCGATAAGCTCCCAAGTATGGTTTGACATAATAGAATCCATCTCATCTTGAATAGCTTCCTTTCAAAAAGCAGAATCTCTCGAAGCCATTGCTTCCTTAAAGGTTTTAGGATTGTCTTTCACTTGAAGAACAATAGGTACCTTATGAATAAAATTCTCTCAACTTTTTTTATCAAATCGAAAGAAATGAGTTGAAAATCTATCTCTTCGGGTCCTAAATTTTTAACTTTTTAGATTTTCTTACTTTTTCGAAGTTTTGGTTGTTCTTCTTCAACAACCTTTGAAGTATTCTCCTTGCAAGAATCTTCATTTGTAGAACTTTGAGAATTCTTTTCGAAAGTGATCAAAGTCTCAAAGAACTCCACATCTTTAGATTCTATTATCACATTAAACTCTAAATTAAGGAGCCTATAGGCTTTGCTATTTGTAACATATCCTACAAAAGTGCATCTAAGTCCACGAGAATCAAACTTGGTCCTTTTAGAATCAATGTTCTTATAATAAGCAAGACACCTTCACACTTTAAAATAGCCTATATTAGGCTTTCTGTCTTTTCATAACTCATATGGAGAGGTCTTATTCTTTTTAGTAGGAATTCTATTAAGAATATGACATGCAGATAATAATGCTTCATCCCATAAATTAAAAAGCAACTTGGCATGCAACAACATACCATTTATCATCTCTAGAAATGTTCTATTTTTATGTTTTACTAAAGCATTTTGTTCAGGTGTGCGTGGTGTTGAACACTCATGTGTGATTCCGTTTTGTTCATAAAAGACATTAAAATCATTAGAAAAATATTCTTCACCCCTATCACTTCTAAGAATTCTAATATTTCTACCTAATTGATTTTCAACTTCTACTTTATAAAATTTAAAAGCATGAAAAGCCTCATCTTTGTACTTAAGTAAGTAAATGTATGTATATCTAAAGTAATCATCAATAAAAGTAATGAAATATCTATTACCATCTCTAGTTATCATACCATTTAACTCACAAATATCACTATGCACAAGTTCTAGCAAACTAGTATTTCTCTCTACACTATGAAATGACTGCTTAGTCATCTTTGATTTAATACAAATTTTATATTTATTAAACTTATCAACATTGTAAGAAATCATGCCATATTTAATTAATCTTTTATAGTGCTAATACTAATATGTGCTAATCTACCATGCCATACAGTGACAAAATTATCAATATAAGCAAAAGACATAATATTATTATTATTATTGTCAACAATACAAAGCTTGATCATTCCATCAGTAGAATAGCCTTTTTCAACAACACCATTACGGGATAGTATAAGTTTTTCCGACTCAAATACACTTTTAATCCTCGGTTTTCTCAATAAATTCTTACCAACAAGATTCCTCATCATATTCGGCATATACAACACATTGATCAAAGTGATCTTCTTGCCGGATGTGAAGTGAAGATCCATGCTTCCTTTTCAAGCACCTTGGACTGGCCTTCATTGCCTATTTGAATTTATTGTCCATCGATGAAATCTACATAAGTCTTAAAAATTAACTTATCATAGGAAACATGGATGGTGGCATAAGTATCATACCACCAACCAGGAACCTTGCCTCTAACCACCATGACTTTGCTCACGGTGGTGACAATCTCATTATCTACTTCGATTGCATTTGCCTTATTGGCTTGCCCTTTTCGGTGCCTGCAATCACAAGCAAAGTGCCTATGTTTACCACAAACAAAGCAACTCACATTGGACTTATTTTTGTTGGATTTCTTGAACTTATCTTGATCCCTTTTAGGACCGAGTTTATTCTCTTTCATTTTCTTAAACTTCTTATGATTGCTCATAGCATTTGTCTTTGAAATTTCAATGTCTATTTTTTCAAGCTTTTCATGCACCCTCAATTCCTTCTTGTTGACCCAATTGAGGATTTTGATGATTAACAAAACTATTTGAGTATAACATTAGATGTTACTAATGATTTTGATTAAGTTTTTTAGATTATAAGTCTATTTGATGATCAAAATCAAGAAGGAAAATCAAGTTCTGGTTTGAATCTAATGTCAAGGTAAGACTGCAGACATTAGAGTCGACACATGGAATCACAGAGCCGACTTCGGAAAATGGCACAGACTTAGAGTCGACTCCGGGACTGTGAGAGCCGACTCTATCAGAAACAACAGAACATTGGATTTTCAGGCCACGACTTAGAGTCGACTCCTAGACTGCTAGAGTCGACTCCAGAAGAATTTTGTGTCGACCTCAGAAAAGTCAGAGATGACTCCAGATCGAGCGGATTAAATAATTTCGAGTTAGAGCCGACTCCAGAAAAGCAGAGCCGACTCCAGAATGTCAGACACAGCTCCAGAACTGTCAGAACGACTCTAAACTTTATCTTTATCTATTTTAATCCCAATGGCTATTGTTATTTATGGATCTAATCCTTTTTCACTTGCTTCTAACGGATAGTTTCACACTATTTATGGATTAATCGGATCTATAAGAAGAGGGTTGATTGCATCCCAAAAACAAGAGAGGAAAAGAGAAGAAAGAGGCAAAAAGAAAAGAATAGAGAAAATCCTTGAGATCCTTCAGAAAAGAAAAGAGGGAAAACCTATAAGGAAAGATCATACTCATTCCCCAAAAGAAGAGAAAGAGATTCCAAGCCTTTACTGTTCTATTTAGAAGAAATCTCAAAAGAAGGAAGAAGCCCTAGTTTTTCCAATCTTCTGAGCCTCAAGAGCATATTCAAAGGAAGATCCATTCAAAGGAAGAGAAGGAAGAAGCCACCAAGATCTTCGAATCAGGCTTTGGTTCCTAATCTCTATTTATTGTTTCATTATTGTATATTTGCTCATTGAAGGAGTAGTTTGCTTTTGTAAAATCAAATACTGTTTGCTGGGTCATTCTGGTGATTGATTCAGTTGAGGCTGTTAGCCTTGTGCAAGCATTAGCTTATGATTTTAGGTTTTGTGCTGGTGAGCCTTGAAAACCAGCTGGGTTCGTTGTGCACTCGGGAAAATAATAAGTTTTAGTTGTGAGCTTGCAAAACAACTCTGCTGTAATCAGTTTGATTATAGTGTGGACCCAAGAGGTACTTGGGAGTGGACGTAGGTGTAGGTACACCGAACCACTATAAAATCTATTGTTTTTGCCGTGATTGTCTCTTTATCTTCAACTCTCTATTTATAGTTACTTTGTTTTAAACCTGTGAATCTAAGTTTTTATTTCCGCTGGGGGTTATCTTTCAAAAGAGTTTAATTTTTTGAAAAACCCAATTCACCCCCCCTCTTGGGTTGCTATCTGGACCAATAATTGGTATCAGAGCTAGTGCTCATTTGATTTGATCTAACGATCAAGAGTCAAAGATCCACATGGCAACTCAAGCTGGTTCATCTTTTTCCAAAGGTCAATCTACTAATAGACCACCCTTATTTAATGGTTCTAACTATGGTTATTGGAAGGCTAGAATGAAAATATTCATTCAAGCACTTGACTATGATCTATGGAGTATTATAGTCAATGGACCACACACACCCACTGCTAGAGTTAATGGCATGGAGATTCCTAAACCAGAAATGAAATGGAATGAACATGATAGAAAATTGGCACAACTCAATGCCAAAGCAATGAATGTCTTATACTGCTCATTAGATGCAAATGAATTTAATCGCATATCTATTTGCATTTCTGCTAAGGAAATCTGGGATAGACTTGAGGTTACCCATGAGGGAACAAATCAAGTCAAGGAATCCAAGATTAACATGCTAGTTCATAAATATGAATTGTTTAAAATGGATGCATATGAATCTATTGCTTATATGTTTACAAGATTTACTGACATAGTTAATGGTTTAAAAAGTCTTGGTAAATCTTATGATAATTCTGATCTTGTGAGAAAGGTCTTGCGTTCCTTGCCTAGGACTTGGGAAGCTAAGATGACGGCAATACAAGAGGCAAAGGATCTAAGTACACTACCCCTAGAAGAACTGTTGGGATCCTTAATGACTCATGAGCTTCAAATCAAGCAATATGTTGATGATGATGAGTCAAAGAAGAAGAGAAATATGGCTCTTAAGATTTCTGAATATATGGAAGAGCCTCATGAATCCGAAGATGAAAGTGATGATGAGGACATGGCACTCATCACAAGAAAATTTAAAAGATTCATGAAGAAGAAGAAGTTTGAAAAGAAAAAGCCCTTTGCAGGAAAAGATGAGGACAAGGGCAAAGAAAAGGAAGTTATTTGCTTTGAATGCAAGAAGCCGGGTCACTTTAAATCTGAATGCCCTCAATTAAAGAAAGGCACCCGGAGGTTCAAAAAGAAGGCAATGATGGCCACATGGAGCGATTCGAAAAGCACAAGTTCCGAAGAAGAAGAAAGAGTGAAATGATCAATCTATGCTTCATGGCGGACAATGATGAGGTAAGTCCGAGTTTTCTTGATGACTTTACTTTTGATGAATTGCATAGTGCTTTTTATGAATTAATGGATGATTTTGCAAACCTAAGTTCAAAGAATAAAGATTTGAAAATTCAAATGCAAAAACTATCATTAGAAAATGAAAAGCATGTTGTTGATAAATAACTTTTAATAAAAGAAAAAGAAAGTTTGAAAAATGAAGTTGATAGACTTAAGCCTATAGTTGATAAATTTACTCTAAGCTCTATCAAACTTAATATGATTTTGGAAAATCAAAAGGCTATTTTTGATAAAGCTGGATTAGGATATAATCCACTTAAAAAGCAAAAATCATTGAAGAACATTTTTGTTCATGCTGAAAAATCATTAAACATTACTTGTTTTAAATGTGGAAACAAAGGACATAAATCATATATGTGTAAATCTTCACATAAAAAAAAAGATGATTTGGGTTCCCAAAGGAACAATGTTTAATCCATCTAACCATGAAGGACCCAAGAAGGCTTGGGTACCTAAAATTAAGACATAAATGTTTTGCAGGAGTGTCTTGCAGCCATCAGACTAAAAAGAAAATGGTACCTGGATAGTGGTTGCTCAAGATACATGACGGGTGACAAAGATCAATTCATCACCCTTGAATCAAAAAGAGGTGGAGTAGTTACTTTTGGTGATAATGGTCAAGGCCATATCATGGGCATTGGTAAGATTCAAATTACTCCATCTACTCATATTGATAATGTTTTATATGTTGATGGACTTAAACATAATTTAATTAGTATTAGCCAACTGTGTGACAAAGGTTTTAAAGTATCATTTGAATCTTCTATTTGCACTGTTGCTAATCCCATTGATAATAGCATTATTTTGTTGGAAACGAATGGCAATGTATACTTAATTGATTTGAGTAATTTGTCTACAATAATCATTGCTTAGTTGCTAATAATGCTAATATGAATGAGATTGGTTGGTTGTGGCATCGAAGATTAGGTCATGCAAGCACACACCTGATTTCAAATTAATTAGAATGGATTTAGTAAAGGTATTCCTAAAATAAATTTTGAAAATAACGAATATGTGATGCATGTCAGTTTGGAAACAAACGAGAAGTTCTTTTAAATCTAAAATGTTGTTTCAACTTCTAGGCCATTAGAGCTACTTCACATGGACCTTTTTGGACCAACTAGAACCACAAGTCTAGGAGGAAAGAAATATGGTCTTGTGATAGTAGATGATTACTCTAGATTCACTTGGGTAATGTTTTTAGCTCACAAAGATGAGACTTTCTCGATATTCCTGAAATTCTTAAGAAAGTAACAAATGAGAAAAACACTACCATAGTGTCTCTAAGAAGTGATCATGGAACTGAATTTGAAAATCACTTATTTGAAAGTTTTTGCAATGAAAATGGTATTAATCATAATTTTTCTGCACCAAGAACCCCTCAACAAAATGGAGTAGTTGAAAGGAAAAATAGAACTCTAGAAGACATGGCCCGTACCATGCTATGTGAAAGTAAACTCCCGAAATACTTTTGGGCGGAAGCTATTAACACAGCATGTTACATTAAATAGAGCATTAATAAGACCTATTTAAAGAAAACACCTTATGAATTATGGCATGAATAGAAAACCCAACATTAAATATTTTCATGCATTTGGTTGTAAATGTTTTATTCATAATAATGGTAAAAATAACTTGGGAAATTTGATGCAAAATCTGATGAAGGAATATTCTTAGGTTATTCAACAACTAGTAAAGCATATAGAGTGTTCAATAAGAAAAGTTTAATTGTTGAAGAATCTATTCATGTAGTTTTTGATGAATCTTTAGCATCAAGTTCCAAAAATTGATGATGAGGAAGATACAAACATTCTCGAAAAGATCTTGAAAAACTTAATATTGATATCTTCAGATCATGAACAAGAAGCTAAAGATAATGATTCGCCTAATGCTGATGTTATTAATACTAATCATAATGATGTAGATCTACCAAGAGATTGGAGATACGCTTATGTCATCCCAAGGAATTGATTATAGGTGATCCATCTCAAGGAATAAGAACTAGATCATCTATGAGAAATATTAGTAATCACCTTGCATTTGTTTCTCAAATTGAACCTAAAACCATTGAAGAAGCTGAAAAAGATAATAATTGGATGTTAGCTATGCAAGAAGAATTAAACCAATTCACTAGAAATAATGTATGGACATTAGTGGAAAGACCTAAAGATCATTCTGTTATAGGATCAAAATGGGTTTTTAGAAATAAACTAGATGAAAATGGCATAGTAATTAGAAACAAAGCTAGATTAGTTGCAAAAGGATATAATCAAGAAGAAGGTATTGATTTTGATGAAACCTTTGCACCTGTAGCTAGATTAGAAGCCATTAGGCTATTACTTGCATTTGCATGTCACATGAACTTTAATTTATTTCAAATGGATGTCAAAAGTGCATTTTTAAATGGTTTAATAAATGAAGAAGTATTTGTTGAACAACCACCGGGATTTGAAGATCATGAATTTCCAAATCACGTTTTTAAATACAAGCACTTTATGGTTTGAAACAAGCACCTAGAGCTTGGTATGATAGACTAAGTAAATTTTTGATTGAAAATGATTTTACAAGAGGAAATGTTGATAAAACATTGTTTTTGAAAAGAAAAGATAAAGATTTACTTGTAGTTCAAATTTATGTTGATGACATTGTATTTGGTGCTACTAACAATCTTCTATGTCAAGAGTTTGCTAAGTTAATGCAGGGAGAATTTGAAATGAGCATGATGGGAGAACTCAATTTCTTCCTTGGACTCCAAATCAAACAAAGCAAAGAGGGAATCTTTATCAACCAAACAAAGTACACAAAGAAAATTCTAAAGAAGTTTGGTATGGAATCAATCAAACCCTCGGAACACCAATGAGTCCTTCATGCAAGCTGGACAAAGATGAAGAAGGTAAGAAGGTTGATCAAAAATATTATCGAGGTATAATCGGATCCCTACTTTACTAACTGCAAGTAGACCAGACATAATGTTTGCTGTTTGCTTATGTGCTAGATTTCAGTCTGAACCTAAAGAATCACATTTAATTGCTGTTAAAAGAATCTTTAGATACCTTAGTGGAACAAAAAATGTAGGTTTATGGTATTCTAGAGACTCAACATTAAATCTGATTGCTTATTCTGATTCTGATTATGCTGGATGTAAGTTAGATAGAAAAAGCACAAGTGGTGCATGCCAATTTTAGGAAGTAACTTAATCTCATGGTTTAGCAAAAGCAAAATTCGGTTGCATTATCTACTGCTGAAGCAGAATATGTTGCAGCTGGAAGTTGCTGTGCTCAAATCCTATGGATTAAGAGACAACTTGAAGACTATGGTATCACACTTGATAAGACACCTATAAGATGTGATAATACAAGTGCAATCAATCTAACTAAAAATCCAATTCAACACTCAAGAACAAAGCATATTGAAATTAGATATCACTTTATAAGAGAACATGTTGCCAATAATGAAATTTGTCTTGATTATGTGAATACTGAAGAACAACTGGCAGATATATTTACAAAACCCTTAAGTGAAGAGAGATTTTGTTATCTTAGAGGAGAATTAGGAGTTTGTGATCCTTTGGAATAATTTTCTGAAACTCTTAAGGACACAACTATCTAGATTTCATCAATTTCTTGAAAATCTCGATATTCAATAAGGAAATCTATCTAGATCTTGATTCATTGTTTCCCCAATTGCTAAGGAACATTTATCTAGAGTTTGATGATTAATTTGAATAGTTTCAGATCCTTGAAACTTGATTTTTTATCTCTGAAACTGTTAGTGGAGTCGAGTCGACACCTTAGTTTTTGATGTTCTGTCTAAGCAATTAGAGCCGACTCCGGCTTCTGTAGAGCCGACTCTAATTCGAGCGCTGACAGATTTCTGGTTCGGAGCCGACACCCAGTTTTTGGGAGTCGACTCTAGGTCGAACTAGGTCAAAATAAAAAGGCGGAGTCGACCCCAAATCATTTTATCCGTCTCCCAAACCCCCAAAAGTTCCAAAGCCTTTCCAACCCTCCAAATCTTCTCAAAACCTTTGATTACACATTCCAATCAACTCCAATGGCACCCAAGAGGCGTGGTTCATCGGTGGAGCGTCCGTTCCCACGAGCGCCACAATTCGGAGGCAACCCTCGCCATCCTCCTCTTCGGCCACTCAAGAAGATTCCCCCTTCACCCTCTTCACCCAGTAGATCAACTAGCCGGTAAGACTATTACAACTGGAAGAAAAGTTTGATTTCTTTGAGTCGGAGGGCTTTCAATAGGAAGATGTTGAAAGAAATGGGGTGGGAAAAGATTTGTTCATTAGATATCCCCACTTATCCTGCCTAGTGAGAGAATTTTACAATGATTTGAGTAGAGGAGAAGGCGGTTAGTCAGTATTGTAAGAGGAACAAAGGTAATAACTGCCGAAATCCTTGGAAATTTGTTGGAAATGCCCACAATTGGTATTATGGAATATCAGCATGATGATAGAAGTGGTGCATTGTCAAGAATGTTAGGGAGGATGTAACCGAGTTTGAGGAAATCTTGCAAATCAATTAAATTGGAACTCAGGTTACTACACAACATATGTGGAAGAATTTTATTTCCTAAAATTGGTAGATTTGAGTACGTCTCGGAGCGAGACATTCTTTTGATGGATTGTATATAACTGGAAGGCCAGTCAACCTAGCTGGCATGATGATTGGTTATATGGCAGAGGCTGCTACAAAGAAAAGATCTACACTGCCATATGGTATGGTTCTGACATTGATCTTTAGAAGCCAAGGTGTGCTATTATGGATAATGAACCCTAAGGAAATTAAGACACAGACTATTATAGTATTTCTACTATTCATCGGATGGGCTTCAGAAAAGAAAATGAAAACTGAAAAAAGAGACATGAGGCCAGAGCTGAAGAGGTTAGAGTTGAGACCATCAGAGGAGAAGACATTCCTGAACCATTTGCTGGACCTTCAGCTGGACCAGCTGGACCCTCAGAAGCCTAGCTCTCCTTCCACATCAGTTAGCAATGGAGATTTTTGAGGAGCAGATTGGTCAGTCAGGGCTTTACTGGCTGAGTATGACAGTCAAGATGATATGAGATTAAGAGAGGAGTTAATCAATTAAAGGATGAAATTAACTCGAGACTTGACATGATTTCCTTTTCCATAAGCAATTCTGTTGAATCCTTTGGTGCTGAACTTCACAAAATCTTTGAAAGGATGGAAGGCATTGCTGATGGCTCGGATCTTATGTTCATGCAACTGGTCAACTGAAGAAGGACATTGACCTTGCAGTCTCACAGATTGAAGCTTGTCTTGAAAATTTTAAGAAATCCAAAAAGATGATGTAATGGAAATCATAGGTCACTTGAAGAAAATTGTATTCAAACATATTTGATTTTGATTTTCCTAGGTTGTATCTTAGGATTTCTTGCTTTCTTTCTTAATGTATTAGGAATTACATACTTAAATCTATCATGTTAGAATACATGTAATGGATCTTGCTTTGGAATATGTTTGAATGAATTTGCACTTTTTTACAAATCTGTCAATGATTGACCTATCCCTATGTCTTATTGAACCAACAATTTTTCTCTAATAACTTCTCTATTGCTTTTAATACTCTCCTTATTGCTGATAACAAAAAAGGGGGAGAGAAATGTATATGCATAAAAAAGACGAAAGAGAAAGAGAAAGAAAATGAAGAACAATTCTGAAATTTTAGAAAGAATTCAGATTATTATATAGGGGGAGCTATTCAATGCAGGGGGAGCTTAATAAGTTTCTCCATATAAAAGTCAAATCATTTTGATTGATGTCAACTCATGCATAATTTTATTCACTTTGAATATTGGCATCAAATCCTTATTAAAAATGTTTAAGCTTTAAAATGACTATAATCTTAGTTCGAATGAATTTTTTGAATGCATATACTCAAAGTTTTTGTTATCATCAAAAAGGGGGAGATTGTTGACCCAATTGATGATTTTGATGATTAACAAAACTATTTGAGTATAACAATTGAAGGCTCTAATGATTTTGATTAAGTTTTTCAGATTATAAGTCTATTGAATGATCAAAATCAGGAGTTAAATCTTGTTCTGGATCGAATCTAATGTCTAGGTAAGATTGCAGACATTAGAGTCGACTCCGGAATCACAGAGCCGACTCCGAAAATGGCACGAAGTTAGAGTCGACTCCGAGACTGTTAGAGCCGACTCTATCAGAAAAACAGAACGTTGATTTTTCAGGCCCCGACTTAGAGTCGACTCCGGGTCTGTTAGAGTCGACTCCAGAAAAGTTTCTTGTCGACCCCAGAAAAGTCAGAGACGACTCCAGATCGAGCGGATTAAATAATTTCGAGTTAGAGCCGACTCCAGAAAAGCCAGAGCCGACTCCAGAATATCAGACACGGCTCCAGAACTGTCAGAACGACTCTAAATTTTATCTTTATCTATTTTAATCCCAACGGCTATTATTATTTATGGATCTAGTCCTTTTTCACTTGCTTCTAACGGATAGTTTCACACTATTTGTGGATTAATCGGATCTATAAGAAGAGGGTTGATTGCATCCCAAAAATAAGAGAGGAAAAGAGAAGAAAGAGGCAAAAAGAAAAGAATAGAGAAAATCCTTGAGATCCATCAGAAAAGAAAAGAGGGAAAACATGTAAGGAAAGATCATACTCATTCCCCAAAAGAAGAGAAAGAGATTCCAAGCCTTTGCTGTTCTTTGAAGAAATCTCAAAAGAAGGAAGAAGCCCTAGTTTTTCCAATCTTCTGAGCCTCAAGAGCATATTCAAAGGAAGATCCATTCAAAGGAAGAGAAGGAAGAAGCCACCAAGATCTTCGAATCAGGCTTTGGTTCCTAATCCTTTTATTGTTTCATTATTGTATATTTGCTCATTGAAGGAGCAGTTTGCTTTTGTAAAATCAAATACTGTTTGCTGGGTCAATCTGGTGATTGATTCAGTTGAGGCTGTTAGCCTTGTGCAAGCATTAGCTTGTGTTTTAGGTTTTGTGCTGGTGAGCCTTGAAAACCAGCTGGGTTCGTTGTGCACCCGGGAAAACAACAAGTTTGAGTTGTGAGCTTGCAAAACAACTCTGCTGTAATCAGTTTGATTATAGTGTGGACCCAAGAGGTACTTGGGAGTGGACGTAGGTGTAGGTACACCGAACCACTATAAAATCTTTGTGTTTGCCGTGATTGTCTCTTTATCTTCAACTCTCTATTTATAGTTACTTTGTTTTAAACCTGTGAATCTAAGTTTTTATTTTCGCTGGGGGTTATCTTTCAAAAGAGTTTAATTTTTTGAAAAACCCAATTCACCCCCCCTCTTGGGTTGCTATCTAGACCAACACTTCTCGATTCGAAGGTATTTTTGTAATTGTTCTAATGGATAATCCTTGGAGTTGTGAAGAAGTTTCTTCCTAAATCCATTCCAAGATGGTGGCAACTTTGCAATAATTGCACTGACTTGAAAAGGTTTGGGAACTTCTATCTTTACAGTTTTCAACTTGTTGATAATAATCTGCAACTCATGCACTTGTGCAAGAATTTCTTTCACATCATTCATCTTGAAATCAAAATATTTAGAGATAAGAAATTTCTTAGTACCTTCTTCCTCAGCCTTATACTTGAATTCTAATGCATTCCAAATCTTTCACGAAAATTGTGTGTTGGTGTAGAGGTCGTAGAGGTGATCTGACAATGCGTTGAGAATGTGTCCACGATATATAAGTTCATCTTCATGCCTCTTCTTTCTTTCAGTCTTGAGTTTATCAAAGTCCTCCGTGGTGGATTCAAAAATTGAGGCCAAATCTGGATCCAACACATAGAAGATCTTCAACGCCGTAAGTAAGAACTTGAGTTTGTCTTGCCACCGTGTGAAATTGGTGCCATCAAAACATCCAATCTCATGAGGTCTTGGTTCATGAGTTTGATTGTGGATACAGTAGTCTCGGTTTTCATACAAATAACGCTTAAGATTGTTGAAGTAGATATAGATAATGATAAGAATAAGGATAAGGACCGAGAGAGATTAAGTTAAGGATAGGCTTGAATCATGCATAGAATACTTTTCTTAAGCATTATTTGCATCCTCTCAAATGTTTTGTGGAAGAATAGCAAATACGCCATAGGATACGACAAGCCTTGATCGAGTTTGCACCAAAGCATTAATGAAAACTCGATTGTAGACAAAAACTTTTTCTTACACTCTTTTGATTTTTATGTGTGGATCTATTTTTGGATCTATATACTATTGAGAGAGTTAACTTCTTTATATAGTCATTGCTCTATTAACAATGGCCTACTATTATCAGACCTTAAGCAATATAGAATGGCCTAAAATTGCCATTATTCAAGTTAATGACCATTCATAAATATGAATGGTCATAAAAGACCTAGAGACCAAGAGGTTACACTAACTAAATTGTCATTACTCAGATTAATGACCATTCAGTTACAAATATGAATGGTCATAGAAGACTAAGAGACCAAGAGGTTACACCAACTAAATTGCCATTACTCAAATTAATGACCATTCAGTTACAAATATGAATGGTCATAGATGATCAAGAAGTTACCGTTCTCTAAACACATCCACAAATATTAGTTTATTTAAACAAAATCTCAATAAGTTCGACTGCGGATGCAGATACAGAGAGGGAAGAAGAAGAGGAGGAGATCGGAGCCATCGGACCAGTCTCTTGTCCACAAAGAGAAGGAGGCTGGAGCCAATAAACAGAGGATAGGATCATCTAAGAGCTGTTAGAGGATCCAAAAACAACAAATCTTGTAGGTCGAAAGCTTTACCTTGGGAGATAAGGGGTTTATGGAAGAGTTGGAGGAGAGGGATGTTGAGGATGTCGAGGAAGGTGAGGTCGGCAGTAGAGGTCCGTGGTAGTGAAGGTCGCCGGCAGCACCATCGATGGGGACGAGAAGGCAGTGAGATCAGCGGAGGAAGAAAAGTGGGAGCTAGGGCATAGTGAGGAGATCGGCGAAGCCGGCTAGATTGGGGGAGGAGGAAAAGTAGGAGCTAGGGCATAGTGGGGAGATCCACTAAGCCAGATCAAGGGAAGGGAAAAAGTCAGAGCTAGGACACAGTGATCAGGATGAGATCAGTGGAGACAGATCGCACGGGGAAGGGTAAGCATCGTCATATCCCGACGCTAATAAGCGTCATGAAGCTCATTAGCTGCCGACGCTTTTTAAAAGCATCAGCAGGCTGCAGGAGTTCTCGACGCTCCCCCTAGCGATGGAAAAAAAGAGTTGCTATAGTGATATTTTACTATAGTGTCGACAGGAGGAGCTCGGTACCGATGTCACTAGCATTCAGGAACTAGATGAGTTTCATCTGGAGATTGGCAGCCTTTTTGGTGCAGCGGTGCAAAGGCATTCATCGTATCAATAAAGCTGATAGCTTTGAAGGATTCATCAGCTTTGGTGCTAGCTTTTGATGATTCATCAGCTTTGGAGCATCTAAGTGCCTCAAGTTCTAACTTCTTAACCATTTTTCTACTAAAAAATACTCCTACTAAGCCGCATAGATCCAAAGATTCCATACTAAGAGACCTTAGGTTCAGAGACTTTTTCACTTTGATGACACCACTATATCTCTTTACCATTAGTCTAAGATTATTTAGCAAGAAAGTGTAGAGACGTAGAGCATTTGGCTCAACACATATAAATCGAAGCTCAACTAAGTCAAGTGTACATATGGTTAAAGAGCATGGAAAGTCTGAAATTGTCCAACAATATATCCTCAACTTTAAGAGATGAATCTTTGGATCCTTGAGGCTGCCAACCCCAATCAAATTAAGAACTTGGAGGAAAGAAAAACAATCGTTCAATTTCTCAAGGTCCTCATCATTTAGTCTAAAGAAAATTAAAAATTTAACATTCAAAAATTTTTACTTTTTCTCTGCAGTTCATAAACTTCTGATGTTTTTTTTTCTTTTGTTCATGGAGTTCTGTAATATTGTACAGAATTTGTAACTCAAATGATGTAATTTTTTCAAACAGTAATGAAATAACAATAATTTTCTCATTACATTATGTTTGTTGTATATTAGTTGTTATATTTTGTTCATAAATATTAAATTTCTAAATGGATATCATGATGTTTTATAGGGATATTATGTTTCATGACAAGGTAATGTAGTTTTTAATTAGAATGTCATAATTTTATAACTAGGGTATCATAATTTTGCAACTAGAATATTATGATTTTTTTAGACCTATGTTAGAAATAAATGCTTTGCCACATCCCCCATCTGCGGCACATCCCTGCCCCACTCCTCCACCTTCAAACTTTCCGCCATGCACTTGATCACCACCACTGCCCTGCCTTCATCCATTATATATATGTACCTAATTTTTAGAAGAATTTCATCATCGAAGCCAAAGAAGCAAAGGATTTGGGGGACTAGGACGGCGGAGATCTCAGGATCCAGCGATGAGGTGATGGCCTTACTGGAGAAAGACGGAAATGATTTGCAAGATTCAGTATCAACTCTTTTTTTTTAAAGCTAGATATAGAATTCTCCATAGCCACCATGCAGGAGAGGAGTTGATGGGAACCACAGGCGAGATGAGGCCTCAAAGAACGAAACAAAGAGTTTCTTTTTGTATAAAAGAAAGAGGAAATGGCCTGGATTTTAAAGGAGTGAAACTCGAATGATGGAAGAGGGGAGTCCATATCCATGTTAAGGCAAAGCATCATAACATTCCAGAAAGATTATCGATATAAACCAAAAAAAATTACGATACCATAGTTATAAAATTGCAATACCATAGTTATAAAATTACGACACCGTAGTTATAAAATTATGACATCCCTATCTCTGATATAGGCCAAAAACACGTTATGGTATCTTAGTTATAAAATATATGATACTCATTCAGCAAACATTAAGGCAAAACTTTACGACATCGTGGTTGAAAAAATTACGACATTCTATTATAAAATTATAATACCGTAGTTATAAAATTACGATTTCGCTAGAAGATTTATGGTTTAGCCAAAAAAATATTATAATATCTTAATTATAAAGTTACGATGTCTTAATTGAAAATCTATAATATCTATTCAGAAAATATAAATATAAATTTTTAAAAAAGTTAAATAAATATTAATACATGATTTGATCATAACTTAAGATTCTATTCTTTCTATTCCGTTTTGTTTCATCGCATGTAGGATGCATACATGAATTAATAAAAATTGATGGGCCATTTCACAAAGAATTTACTGTATTGAAAATGATGTATATATTTTTTATTTTTTAATTCATGAGGATAAAAAAAATAATGATAAAACGGAAATGTTCTTATTCCATTGTACATTGAAAGATGCTTCAAGGCGTCATCACTTAAAGCTCACCCGTCCCGTTGTACATTATTGAAAGATGCTTCAAGGCTTCAAGGCGTCGTCACTTAAAGCTCACCCGTCCCGTTATACATTATTGAAAGATGCTTCAAGGCTTCAAGGCGTCGTCACTTAAAGCTCACCCGTCCCGTTATACATTATTGAAGCGATTGCTACAATGTCTATCCTCTGTTCCTTGTGCTTTAAGATTCCTGCTTTGGCTATCTTGGGCTTGATCTCCGGCGATCATCGCTGCTTTCATCGGGTGTTCTTCTCTGGACGATGGCACAAGCTGCTCCCTCCTCTCCTGCTGCAGCTGATGGTGCATCGGGTGGCCGGACTGCGTGGAGCCGACCTACGGAGAGCCGGTTTGTGTGGTCTGCTCCCTCTCCGTCTCCGACCGAGATTGCCGATTTGGAGCTCCGCTTCCCTGAGATCGTCCAAGCTCCCGCTGAAGCCCTGGCTGATGAGGCCAGCAGATGGGAGTCGAATGCCATCCTTGCAATGAGTATTAATCGATGGGTGCCGCCGGACGCTATCATTCGGGAGCTCCGGCGAGGTGGTGTACCTGGAGAAGTCGAAACTATTTGCTTGGCTCACAGGTGTTTCATCCATCGATTCTCCGACATTAATGCCAAGCTGATGGTGCTCGGGTGGCCGTGGGTTGTTAACGGACAACCCACAGCCACTGAAGAATGGAGTGCTGAATTCGTCCCAGCTGAGGACTCTGTTCCCAGGGCCCTGCTTTGGATTCGGTTGCCGCTCTTGCCGATGGAATTCTGGACCGATGAAATCCTTCGTACAATCGTTTCACCAGCGGGGGAATTCCTCTTCTCAGATCCTTCAACCAAGGCAAAGAATCGAGGCAGATTTGCTTGTTTGTGTGTGCGTGTCGATCTCAGCAAACCTCTTCCCCTGGAGCCAGAGTTTGAGGTAGACGAGATCCATTTTGGCAGCAGTATTCATATGAACATCTTGAAGGAATTTGTGGGCAATGTGGTTCACTGCACTACTCCGGTCCCTGCTCGCCCCTGCCGGATGCTAGCCCCCTCTTCGCTGGAAACCAAGTTTGGGTCGTGGATGGCTGCGCTTAGGCAGCGTCGGCCTTCCCCTGGTTCAGCTGACGACTTAGGAGGAAGAAGCAGTCGTCTGGGCATGGTGCTTCTGCTGAGCCATACTCTCCGCCTGGGAAGATGTCGTCTTCCTCTGCTTGGATGGTCGCGGAGGAGGGCTGGCAAGCTTCGCTGAAGGTGGCCCAGAGATGTTTGTCCAGACCCCTCTTGGTGGTGGACTCCTCTGGCTCGGGGTCTGTTAGGGCTGCTAGCCCTGTTACTGTGCCAGGCACTGTGGACCATGCCGGTTTCTCTGAGACAACTCCTGAGAGCTCCAATGTTCAGAAATCTTTGATGTCCCAAGTGCCAACATTGAACCCTTTCTCTCTTCTTGGTTCAGATAAGTGGGCTGGGCGGCCCACGGTTAGTAGGAATACTTGCTCTGGCCCATCGAAGCGGGCGAGGCCGGAGCAGAGTACAATCCAGCGAGCAGTATCCAAAAATATAAAAGGGAAAGGAAAACCTAAGTTATCTGCCTCCAAGCTTACTCAGGCTAATGCCATCTCTATAGACACAATGGATAGTCTTGGTGCAGTGAATGGAAAGTTCTCTAGGGCGACCTTATCTCGGGACAAGGATGCTACTCCTGAACTGACCCTCGGTGCAGGTCATAATCATGATCTCATTCTCTCTCATCTCAAGGGAGCCATTGGTGGGTAGGGAAAGGACATTTATATTGATGTTATGGAGACTGCTCAGCTGATAGTTACTTCTGGACATTCAGCTGAAGGCAGACCTTCTGCTGTTGATATGCTGGGAGACCAGGGTGGGTCCCAACCTCCCCAACTACTAAATGAAGATTCTTATATGGAATGTGAGAGGAGCTCAGAAACCATCATTTCTCTCCTCCTTTGGTAGACTTATGCAGCAGCATAATTTTGATATCTGTGTTTTATTAGAGACCCTTCTGTCGAGTGACAGTTTAGCCCGGTTCAGGAGATGTGTCTCTAGACTTTGGTCTTCCTATGCTGTGGAGTCAGTGAGACTTTCAGGAGGTATCTTGGCCCTCTGGCGCCATTCCACGATCCGAGTTGATCTTTTCACCAGTGCAACCAGTAGGTTGCTCTTGTTATCTCAGATGGTTCTTCTAATCCCTGGCTCCTCTCGGGTATTTATGCCAGCATGGATTTTCGTGAGAGGTGGGTCCTATGGGCTGAGATTCTTGCTCTCCTTCATCAGGGCTATCCCTCCCTCGTTGTGGGGGACTTTAATTGTATTGTTGGGGCTAATGAAAAAAGAGGGGGAAGGTTTCGAGCAGGGTCTGCAGATATTGCTGAGTTCAGGACCTTTATTTCTAATGCTGGCCTGTTGGATCTAGGATACTCGGGTTCTCAATTTACTTGGTGCAACAACCGCTAGGGTTCTGCTAGGGTTTGGGAAAGGCTTGACAGGGCTATGGCTACGGGTCGCTGGAGTTAGTATTATCCCGCTGCCACTGCCACTCATCTCCCGAGGATTGCTTCCGATCACTAGCCAATAATGATATCTACGGAGGTGGAGACTCAGTAGTGGAAACAGTTCCGTTTTGAGCAGTTTTGGACCTCCTACCCTTCTGCCAGGTCCATTCTCTCTCAGGTGTGGTGAACTCCTGTTAGAGGTTGTGCCACTTATAGGCTTTCCAGATGTCTTCAGTTAGCGAGACGAAGGCTCTCCAACTGGAACAGAATGGAGGTTGGGGACATTCTGAGAAAAGTGGAGCACGTGGAAGCTGACATTGCTATCCTTCAAATCATAGAAGATTAGGAAGGTGCTCTCCCAGAGTCTGACTTCACTTCCCTCCGAGCTATGCTGGCCCTTCACCACTCTCTTCTTCTTCCACAAGAGATGTTCTGGAGACAGCGATCTCGGATCCAGTGGATTAGAGAGGGAGACCGCAACACCAGGTTTTTCCACCAGGCTACATCGAAGCATTGGGCAGCTAACAGGATCCGTCGCCTTGTTGATGAGGAGGGCCATTGCTATGAGGATATTCAGGTTATTAGGGATCAGTTCCTACACTTCTACCAGACTAGATGGTCCGAGCAGAGTGGAGTTGGATATCCTGTTCACCCAGTCCCGAGCTCCAAGAAGGTCACTGTTCATGAGAATGGCCTTCTTACTAGGGCTATCACGGAGGATGAGATTCAGAAGGCTTTATGGGATCTTGGGCCTAATAAAGCCCCTGGGCCTGACGGCTTCCCGCCTTTCTTCTTTCGTCACTATTGGAACATTGTCGGCCAGGATGTTTTGCAGGCTATCCAGCTTGTTTTTCAATCTAGCTCTATGCCTGCCGATTGGAACTGGACATTTATCACTCTGATGCCCAAACGCTCCAACGCTTCCACTCCACTTCATTATCGTCCCATTAGTCTTTGCACCACTCTATATAAGGTCTGTGCACAGATCCTGGTCTCCCGTTTGCAGATCATCATTCCTCGCCTTATTGCCTCAGAGCAGGGAGCTTTTATTAGAGGGCGATGTATTACTGATAATATCTTCATTGCCTAGGAATTTATGCATGACCTCCAGAGGTCCTCTTGTGGTCAGGGCCTTATGGCTGTTAAGTTGGATATGGAGCGGGCTTATGATAGATTGAGCTGGGCCTTTCTGTATCGAACTCTTCTGGAATTTGGGTTCGAGGATCTCTTTATTGACTGGATTAGGGCATGCATTCACAGACCATCATTCTCTCTCCTTATTAATGGAAGCCAAACGAATTTTTTTCACTCTGCTGTGGGGTTGCATCAGGGATGCCCTCTATCCCCTTTCTATTCATCCTGGCTGCGGATGATCTATCCCGAGCGCTCACTCAGGCTCAGCATGATTTATGTATTGCCCCTTTCTCTGCGGGACCCTAGGGTCCCTCGATCTCTCATCTTCTTTTTGCTGATGATTGTATTCTGCTGGGAAAGGCTACTCCACATAATGCGATCACCTTTGCTTCCATCTTTCAGCGCTACTGTCAGGCCTCTGGACAAAAGATTAATTTTCAGAAATCTTCCATCTGCTTCAGCCCGAGGATCACGGGTAATACCAAAGAGGCCATTATCCGTATTTTCGGTATTACTAACCAGACTGACCGCCTCTCTTACCTGGGGATCCCCATTACAGAAAGACGACCTCGATGCAGTGACTATACTGATCTTGAGCGTCGGGTCCGTGACCGATTGGATGGTTGGCAAATCTCTGGGTTATCTATGATGGCCAGGATTACCCTCTTACGGACTGTTCTTACCTCTTTACCTCTTTATCTCCTTTCTAACTCTGCTGTCCCTCTGTCGTGTTTGAGGAGGATAGAGAGATGCTTCAGGGATTTCCTTTGGGCCTCCAGTCAAGATGGGCATGGTATCCATTTACTTGCTTGGGACACTATTTGTATGCCGATTGCAGATGATGGCCTTGGCATTCAGTCGTTGACTGTCAGAAGGGAGGCTCTGTTGGTTAGGCATGCTACCCGGTTTCTTCTTGATCTGTATTCTCTATGGAGCTCTTTTATGCATGCCAGATATGAAGATTGGACGGCCTCTATGGATTTTTAGTCTAGTCGGGGTTACTCTTTCTTCTGGAAAGAGGTTTGTCGTCATGCTCCGGATATCTTGAACAACATCACTTGGATGATTGGTGATGGCTCTTTGGTTGATGCTGTTCAAGATGCATGGATAGCCGATATTTTCCTTTCACGTTGGCCTACTTTTATTAGTAACAGTGTTCCTAGCAGCATGAGAATCAGTGATTTGACCTCTCGGAAGCACTCCTCCTGGCACCTCCCCACGGTGGCCCGTTTTTTAGTGATGAGCTTGCTCATCGGATCCTTTCCATTCCTATTATACCGGGACATATAGCTGATACCAGATTATGGAAGAGATCCTGTCTTCCCAGTGCTCCAGTCAGGGATCTCATGAAAATTTATAGGCTTCACGCTCAGCATATGAAGGACGTGGAATGGATCTGGCAGCTTCCTATCATCCCAGGATCCAGCTCTTTATGTGGAAGCTTGCTTGGGATTGCCTTCCCACTGCTCTATGCTATCCAAAAGGGGATTGTCTATCCAGCCAACCTGCCCTCTGTGCGGTCTGGAGGAGGAGACGACTGATCATGCTATCTTTACCTACCCCAGGGCCAGGCAGATTTGGCAGCTCACTGGCTATCACCATCACCTTGGACTGGAAGGCACTACCTCTCTGCGTGCGACCTTTTTGACTGATATTAGGAGGGGCACCCAGCAGCTAGTTGTCACCGGGGCCTACACTGCTTATCAGATTTGGATCTCGCGAAACCTTCATGTCTTCACTGATGATCATGTATCTCCACAGAGGACTGCTAGAAGAGCTATCTCCTTATCCATGGAGTACACACACTATCACTCGGCTTCTGATTTTGACGGTCCTGGCCACTGGGGCTCCTCTGCTACTTTGGCAGCGAACCGGCATACGATTTTTATTTCTTGGGAGCCTCCACCCCCAGGGTTTGTTAAAATTAACTTTGACGGTAGTGTTTGAGGCAGACTTGTTAGCTCAGCTTTCATAATCCGTGGGTTTGATGGTGCTTTGCTGGCTGCGGGTGGTCTTGGCTTACTGGATTGTTCTGTCCCGTTGGTTGAGCTGTACGCAGCCTGGGCTAGTATCTCCTACGCCATTCGGATTCTTTGTGCTCACTATCTTCTCATCAAGGGAGATTCGCTCACTGTCATCCGATGGCTCCGCCAGGACAGCGGTGATCAGGTTGCATTCAACCCTCTGCTTCATGATATCCGGGCCATCCTTCAGGAAGCTTACCATGTTCATAACCGTTATGTTTACTGGGAAGTCAATTCTGCGGCGGATTGGATTGCGGGCTCGGTGGCTTATTAGTCTGGGATTTGGAATTAGAAGCAAGATGATTTCTGTCCTTCTGTACTTAAATAAATTTTATTTTTTGATCTTTCTGAATTGATTTACACTAGATCAATATAATTATTCATTTGTAAAAAAAAAAAAAAAAACTCACCCATCCCATTGTACGTTGTTGAATGATGCTTCAAGGCCTCGTCACTTGGTAGCCATTTAATGCACACCCGTCCCGTTGTACGTTGTTGAAAGATGCTGCAAGGCCTCGTCACTTGGTAGCCACTGCACACTCGTCCCGTGGATGACATTGTCACCCGTGATAATTTGTCAGTATTGATTGGCCTGATGTGATAGCTGAGGCTCATCCAGAAAGAGCCGTAGAGCCAAAAGGAAAAACCAAAGTGCTGCATCGAGAGCGGTCTCCTCCCGCAACATGGATCTTGGAACCACGGTTGTGGCTTGGCCGCATGCCTCTCTGGTTCTCATACGACTCATTTATTTCATTCTTTGATAGCATATATACTAGAAATGCCAAATCTCTTGTTAGTGCCCTAATTGCACAAACGGCAGAGACTCATGGCTCTCCCTGCTATTATTGCCTCCCTGCCACTTCTTTTCCTATTCCTTCCATTGCTCTCTCTTCTTCTATCCAGAAAAAGGGAGGGAAAGAGCATAGCTCCCAAGCTACCACCAGGCCCAGCCAAGCTTGATAAAAAGAAAAGATACGGGACTAACAGATTTTGAAAGTAGGGACTTCCTCAACGATGGTTAGAAAGTTGAGAAGAAAAATAAAATTGCTAAGGATAATTTTGGGAGAAGGCAAAAAAAATAAAAGGATAAACTTGCACTTCATTATCTCGAATGATGTCATTTACAAAGGTTTAAATAGAGATGAAAGAAACATCGTGCAGCAAGAAATTAGAGGCACGTTACCCACTATCTAATAACGTGCGAAACTAATTAGCCCACGTACAGATAAACATGGGACATATAAAACCCACGAACAGATAAACATGGGACAATAAAACCCACGAACAGATAAACATGGGACACATACAACCCATGAACACAATCCACGAACAGATAAACATGGGACACGTAGAGAACGTGGGACTCTGCATTATCCAACTAAAAATAGGAGAACGTGGGATACTCAATTCTGCATTATCTCAACACTCCCCCTTAATGCAGATACTCCCAATTTTTCTCTTAAATATAAAAAGCTTTCCAATGGCAATGCTTTTGTGAAGATATCTGCTATTTGTTCTTTGGTGTTGCAAAATTGCAGTTCAATACTTCCATTAGTCACTAGTTCACGAACAAAATGATGCCGAAGTTCAATGTGCTTTGTCCGCTGATGAAACACTGGATTCTTTGTCATTGCAATTGTGGATTGATTATCACAGTTGATAGTAGTTGGGCCCTTTTGTGATAGTTTTAAATCCTCCAATACTCTACGCAACCAGATTGCATGACAAGCTGCAGCAGTAACGGCTATGTACTCAGCTTCAGATGATGATAGTGCTATACTACTTTGTTTCTTTGAACTCCAAGATATTGCTCCAGATCTAAGGGTGAAGATGTAACCAGAAGTGCTTTTTCGATCATCAACTGAACCTGCCCAATCACTATCAGAAAAACCACACAAAGATAAATTATTAGCATTAGTGTATGAAATACCATAGGTAATAGTTCCTTTTAAGTATCTCAACACTCTTTTTGCTGCCACAAGATGAATTTTTCTTGAACTTTGCATGAACCTTGATAGAAAACTTGTTGCATACATAATGTCTGGACGAGTATTTGTGAGATATAGCAAACTTCCAATTAGACTCTTGTACATATGTGCATCAATCTGCTCTTCTCCATCATTTTGGCTAAATTTCTCACAAGTGTTCATTGGAGTCTTCATTGGCTTGCAATCAGACATTGCAAATTTCTGAAGAAGATCTTTTACATACTTCTCTTGAGAGACAAAAATTTCATCACCAAATTGTTTTACTTCCAAACCAAGAAAGTAATTCATCAAGCCAAGATCTGACATCTCAAAATTTTTAATCATACTATTTTTAAATTCTGCAATCAGTTCATCACTACTGCCGGTATATACCAAGTCATTAACCTATAAACAAACCATAAGAATATTTGTACCTTTTGACTTGACATATAAGGTGGGCTCGCTTTTGCTTCTTTGAAAGCCATTCTGTACAAAGTGCTGATCAATCCTTTCATACCATGCTCTAGGTGCCTGCTTAAGTCCATAAAGTGCCTTCCGTAATCGATACACCTTCTTTTCTTCATTAACAACTTCATAGCCCTGTGGTTGCTGCACATATACTTCTTCATCCAAAAAACCATTCAAAAAGGATGATTTGACATCAAGTTGAAAAACATTCCATTGATAATGAGCAGCTATAGATAAAACTGTTCTAATTGTATCAAATCTAGCTACTGGAGCATATGTTTCTGCAAAATCAATACCTTCTCGCTGCATATAGCCCTTTGCAACAATCCTTGCTTTAAATTTTTGGATTGATCCATCTGCTTTGTATTTGATTTTGTATATCCATTTTAAACCAATAGCTTCATGGTTAGGTGGTAGATCCATGAGCTCCCAAGTACCATTTTTTATTAATGCTGAAATTTCATCATCCATAGCTTTGCATCATTCTTTATGCTTTATTGCTTCTTCAAAACAGCTTGGTTCATCAACAGAAGTAAACTGACATCTTTCATATATATCAATCAAGGATTTTATCTTTCTTGGAGGAGATTCAGAAGATGATAAATAAGGAGAACTCACAAGTGTAGACTGCACAGGTGTTGACCTTGGTGAAGATTGATTTGGATCAGTTAAATCTTCACTTTCATCATCAAAGACCACTGATGTTTTTTCAACTTGAGCTCCACCTATTGCTGTATTCTGTAATTCATTCCAATTCCATGCATTCTGCTCATCAAATATCACATCCCGGCTAACAACAAGCCTTTGAGTTATAGGATTATAAAACCGATAAGCTTTGCTTTCAATACTATAACCAATAAAAATGCATTTCATGCTGTTATCATCTAATTTTTTTCTTTTTTGAGATGGAATGTGAACATAAGCAAGACACCCGAATACTCTAAAATGAGTTACCTTTGGTCTCCATCCATGCCAAGCTTCAAATGGTGTTACGCCTTGAAGTGAAGATGTGGGGCTACGATTGAGTATATAGGCAGCAGTATGTACTGCTTCGGCCCAGAAATTGTTAGGAAGCCCTTTTGCTTTAATCATGCTTTTTGCCATCTCAACAAGACTCCTATTCTTTCGTTCTGCTACTCCATTTTGTTGTGGTGTGAAGCTTGCAGTCAATTGCCTGTAAATGCCATTATCTTCACAAAAAAGAGTAAATTCTTTTGAAAGAAATTCTCCACCCCTATCGGTTCGCAATACCTTTAATGCATGGCCACTATTCTTTTCAACAAAGCATTTAAACCTTTTGAATACAGAGAAGCTATCTGACTTTTCTTTAACAAAATATACCCATGTGATTCTGCTAAAATCATCAACAAAAATAATAAAATACTTGCTATTGTCTAAGGATGAAGATTGCATTGGTCCGCATAAATCTGCATGCACCAGTTCAAGTGGTTTTGATGCCTGCCAAGCCTTTCCTTTTGGAAAAACATCCCTGTGATGCTTTCCAAGCACACAACTCTTATATATATGATCATTCTTCATAATTCTAGGCAACCCATACACCATATTCCTTTTTGATAAAAGCTCCAAATTGTGATAACCCAAATGTCCATATCTATGATGCCATAACACATTATCATTTGCTAATGAGACATTCAAGGCATGATCAAGACTTAGAGAGAAAAGTTTATTTTCAATCATAGGTATCTCAATAATAAGTGAACTCTTAGAATTATCATAAACACGACATCTTAAATCTTCAAAAACAAGTGAATAACCTTCAGTTAAAAATTACCCAACATTCAACAAATTAGACTTCAAGTCAGGAACATATAAAATATTTTCAATTGATTTCAAGCCATAGAAATCAAGTTTCACAGTACCTTTCCCATGAGCTTCTCGAACATTACCATCACCCATTTTTACCTTTGTAGTAACAGATCTGTCCAAATAAGAAAAGATCTCTGCACGACCTATCATATGATTGCTGCATCCACTATCAATGTACCAAACTTCTTTAGGACATTCTTTTGCAGTAAAGCATGCCAGAAATAAATTTTCATTTGACCCATTTTCATGTTCTTCTGCAAAATTTGCATGTTTTCTTTCAATCTACAAAACGCTCAATGTGGCCATACTTTTTGCAAAAATGACAAAGAAAAGGCTTAGAGATTTCACCCTTTTCATTACTTTCCTTTATCCAACAAAACCTTTCAATATGACCATATCTCTTGCAATAATTACACTGAAAAGGTTTAAAATTTTCACCTTGGCTGTTACCTTCATTGTGATTCTGATAAACTTTACCAAGACGTCCTCCAGCTCTTCTGCCTCGAAAAGAACCTCCTCTATTTCTTGGTGTACAATGCTGATTGATGCTTTCCTTTGGAGCATTCACCTTAGAATGAAAGGCTTTTTCCACTGTACTTTCATTAGACCTTTTCAATCTGTCATCATGTGACTGAAGAGAGCCAAGTAATGCACTAACTGAAAGTTTGGTTAGATCCTTGGATTCTTCTATAGCAGCTACAATATGATCATACTTAACTGACAAACTTCGTAATATTTTTTCAACAACTCTTTGATCAGATAAATCTTCACCATAAATTCTCATTTGATTAACAATTTCTAGAACTTTGGAAAAAAACTGATCTAAAGAATCATCATCTTTCATGCTCAATGTCTCAAATTTTCGATGAAGAGTTTGGAGTTTGACAGTTAATACCTTAACATTACCTTGATATTCTTCTTGCAACAAATCCCAAGCATCTTTAGAGGTTGTAGCTGCTGAAATTCGAGGAAAAATTGCATCACCAATGGCCTGTTGAATGAAGAAGAGAGCTTTGGCATCCTTTTTTATATTCTCTGGCTTTAATGCTCCTTCATCTGATAGGCCTTTCTCCACCAATTCCCACAAATCTTGTGAGATAAAAAGAGTCTTCATCTTTTTGCTCCAGAAGTCATAGCCTTCTCCTTTGAATATTGGAATCACCGGGTTGATGGTATTGCTGTTGAATGTCATTAGCTCTAATACCACTTGATAAAAAGAAGAGATACGGACTAACAGATTTTGAAAGTAGGGACTTCCTCAACGATGGTTAGAAAGTTGAGAAGAAAAATAAAATTGCTAAGGATAATTTTGTGAGAAGGCAAAAAAAATAAAAGGATAAACTTGCACTTCATTATCTCGAATGATGTCATTTACAGAGGTTTAAATAGAGATGAAAGAAACATCGTGCAGCAAGAAATTAGAGGCACGTTACCCACTATCTAATAACGTGCGAAACTAATTAGCCCATGTACAGATAAACATGGGACATATAAAACCCACGAACAGATAAACATGGGACAATAAAACTCACGAACAGATAAACATGGGACACATACAACCCACGAACACAATCCACGAACAGATAAACATGGGACACGTAGAGAATGTGGGACTCTGCGTTATCCAACTGAAAAATAGGAGCGTGGGATACTCAATTCTGCATTATCTCAACAAAGCTTCCCATAATTAGAAACCTGCACCAACTGGGGAAACGCCCCCACCACTCCCTCTGGCTCCTATCTCAACAGCATGGCCCCCTCATGCATCTGAAACTTGGTAACATAACCACCATTGTGGTGTCATCTCCTTCCATGGCCAAGGAGATCTTCAAGACTCATGACCTCGAGTGCTGCGGCCGGCCTCCTCTCGTCCCCGCCACAAAGCTCTCTTATGGTTGCTTGGATGTTGCCTTTGCACCGTATGGAGACCAGTGGAAGGAGCTTCGAAAGGTTTGCATCGTTGAACTCTTTAGCAACAAGAAAGTGCTCTCCTTTCGATCAATAAGGGAGGAAGAGATTAAACGAACTATGAACTTCATATCTTCTTGTTCTGAAAATTTGGCCCCCATCAACTTGAGCAAGTTGTTATTCTCCCTTTCGGGCAGTATCATATGTCGAATTGCCTTTGGTAGAAGCTACCATGGTGGAGAAGAAGATCGATTTCACAGCATCCTTAAAGAAACCCAAGCCATGTTAGGTGGCTTCTTTGTTGCCAACTACCTACCAAGTCTCGGATGGATCGACAGGCTTACAGGAATGCAATCTAGGCTTGAGGAAATATTTCTCCAACTCGATGGTTTCTACCAACAACTCATCGATAAGCATGTCGAATATCCAACGGGGCCACCGCATGATCAAGACGAAGACACCATCGATGCTTTGCTCCGCATTCAAAAGGATGTAGATTATATAACTCAAGATCACATCAAAGGAGTGCTGATGGTATTATTTATTACACCACCCATCTATCCCCACATCAAATTCTTGTAGGTCGAGCATATTTTCTATATATTAGTTTTGCTTTTAATTTTTGTTGCAGAATATCTTCGTAGCTGGAACGGACACATCATCTTCGACGGTAGAGTGGGCGATGACAGAGCTCATGCGGCACCCGGAAGTGATGAGGAAGGCACAAGATGAAGTCAGAGGCTTGGTTGGAAAGAAAGGAAAGGTGGAGGAGAGTGATCTCCATCAGCTTGACTACATCAAGTCTGTTGTGAAGGAGGTGATGAGACTGCACCCTGCGTCTCCACTGCTCGTGCCAAGAGAGACGATAAAGCATTTTAAGATCAATGGCTACGACGTCCCACCCAAAACAATGGTGATCGTCAATGCAATGGCGATCGGGAGAGACACCAGTACTTGGGATATGCCTGATGAATTCAATCCTGAGAGGTTCATGGACAGCTCTGTTGAGATCAAGGGGTACGGTTTCGAGTTTATAGCATTCGGAGAAGGTCGAAGGATTTGCCCCGGGAAGAATCTCGCGTTAGTGTTTGTGGAGCTCACGCTTGCAAGTCTTTTGTATCACTTCGACTGGGAATTGCCGAGCGGCATGAGGATAGAGGACATCGACATGGATGAAACAACCGGTATTACGGTGCACAAGAAATCAGCTCTGTGTCTTGTGGCCAAGAAATACGTTGTGATGGATTGCTAGACTGCTAGTGGTGCATTTAAATCTATCAGGTCTATTCGACAATGGTTGTTTTAGATTTAGATCGGTCATCCAATCTCTGTGTCTTTGTGCAACCTTGTACAACTCTGGTGGAGACTTCGACGCTTCATCCTTGCTAGAAATGCCTTGAGATGATGTTCTTGACGGTGAAAATGAAATCAATATCTTTGCGCTCGTTTCCGCAAGTTTCACACTTTTTAATATCTCGTTAAAATTTTGCAGCAATTGACGTGTTTGAGAGAATTTGGTTTGATGAATTCGGTTAAAATGGAAATTTTTAACATGTTAGATCTTTTGTAGACATGTTAGATCTTTTGTAGACCGATTCCAAGATAGTTTTTTTTTTTTTTTTTAAGGTTCTTCTCAAAACTCGAAAGATGTTGGTTTTACTTATTAGCCAGAATAGTTTCTACAGTATAGTTATCGGTTTATTTGGTTGGTTACGTTTTTTTTTTTTTTCTTTTCCTTTTTTTTTTTTTTTTTTTTGATACAAAGGGGCGATCACACGAGTCTAGTGCAAATCATTCCAGACATATACGAATACATAATTTAGTTTTTTTAATAATGAGTACATACTTCAACTTTCCTCTGTTATTACACTACAAACTGCAAAGTCTGCTTTTTCTCAAGTCTTTTTGGGGAAAAAAAAAGGGACATGTGGCATCTTTTTTCCTAATTGGGATACAATAATGCATATAATTCACTTGATGACCTATTAACTTGATATCTTCTGTTTTATGATGATTATGTGTTAACTTTTTTATTATTGTAAGACAAACTTCTTATATAAATGATCTCCTCCTTACTTCAAGATAAAGCTAATACTTTATAATAAAAATTAAAAACAACAATCATCATTATACATTAGGTGGTTGATCAAAGCAATCATTGTTTAAATAATTAAACTTTATTGTTAATTTTTAAAATAAACTACTGTGATTTTTTGAAAAGAAAATGGTTGTTTAAGATTGGATGAGAAAGGGGACTAACGTAGCAAAATCTTGCTTCAAATCGAGTAACTTGTAAAGAGTAATGGTAAGACAAGCTTTTGGAGACCCTAATTCACATTCAAGTCATAACTTTAGACATGTATCCAATCCATTAGCTAACCAAATATGTTAAAATTTATTGTTGTTTTATTTGCTAACATCTTCTTTGTGATATTCTACATCTTTGCCCAGTTTCCTTCATAGATTAGCTTATAGACAATTGCATTAAGGCTCATCCTTTTGTATGTTTTCATAATTTAATTTTCAAACTCGGTGGCATCATCCTTAATTGGAGGAAAGATGTCAAGCATATATCACTAGAATGTCTAATGAGATCTATTTGATGAGATTCTCAGAAAATATTTCGAGGATCTCATCAAATATTTTAGTGATAATATTCTTGATATCCCTCCTTAAACTTAAGGTGATCTCTTTCATGCATCAACTTGCAAATAGTTTTATTAAGACTCATCCTCCTGAAACATTTTCATGATTTGATTTCCAAAACTCAAGATGTCTTCAACTTCACCACCTTGAGTTTGGGGAAGAATGTCAAAAATATTCTTACTAGAATATTTAATTTGATGAGATCCTCAAGATAGTTGATGAGATTCTCATAACAATAGTTGATGAGATTTTAGGATATTTGATAAGATTTAGTGAGACCATATATATAATGTAAAATATTTGATATAATTTGATGAGATTTTAGGATTCAAAATATTTAATATGAGTTGTTGAAATATTTTTAGAATATTTTATATATCTGTATCATTCTTAAGATCCTTAAAATCTTTGTAATTATCAATCCTATCCTTGTATCAAGGGTTGGCCTGTGTACAGAAAAGATATGTAATACAATAAATTTTTATTTTCATCTTTTCTCTTTTTTTTTTTTCACTTCTTTCAATGCCAGTGATGGCCCCTTAGCTCGCGTCACATTAGGATAAGAGGGAAACCTATATGTTTGTGTTGGGACGGCGCCTACAACAAATAAGCATGATTGCTTAATGGTTGATCATAATAAGCATACCATGAACCAAGCAGCCTCATCTCAGCTCGTTGGCACTCATCTCAATTGTCACTTGTTTCTAATCTCATCAGTGTCGTCAACTTTATTATCTAAAAATTTGTTTTGGAAATTAAATTTCCTTGATGGATGATACTAATATGAATAATGATGAACTTGGAGATTCAGAAATCTCGCACATTTATTTGCGCTTGTCTAGGTGGCCACAACCAGCTTACCAATTCTAAGGCTAGTTCATGTGTGCAGTGTGCTCGGAAACCCTTCTGATAACACTCCATGTGTGCTCCTTCAGTGCCCAATAATAATTGACAATCCTACACGGTGTTCTTTTTCTCCCTTGGCCGTTTGAGAGATATGAAAAGCGAGTTGAAATCTCATTCTTCGAGCCGTCCTGTGCTGACCCACATGGAAATGGCCTTCAATCTCTCTCCGGAGACCAAATTGATGGTATACTAAAGCTAGCAAAATGCATGATAGTGGCATCACTGTCGAAGAAAATTGTTTTCTCCTATGTTCTATCAGCGTCTAGTCTCTTTATACACCCTTACAAGATCATCTCCAAGACCCATGGTACCACAAAGCTGTTGCTGGCGATCCCACCAATTCTTGAGCTGGCCAATGAGCCATCACTCTCAGTAAGATCCGTGAGATACACCCATGGGAGCTTCAAATTTCCACAAGCGCGGGCATTCCCCTATCACAGCTTCTCATCAGTAGTTGCCATCCTTGACAGACATTTCGGGGAGCTTGGTTCGGGTAGCAAGGCACATGTAATCTTGCACCCCTAGTTGGAGTAGTGCTAGCAGTTTCATACTGGGGAAGATATTGGACAATATCAGCCTTCTTGACTATTTACCTCATACTGAGTATAATAAGTCATTTATTTCTTGCTGTTTTTATGCTGGATAGGCCAGGCAATTACCAAATTCATGATCACCTCTACATCAATGTTATCTTTTTTGGCTAGCTGACTCGTAACTGCTACTTAACATATATGCTTGACTTCAGTGTTTTTCTATTTCTATGTATCATCCATCTCCTTGAACTGTGTCTTCCATTGCAAGTAAGATTCATGATTTTTTGTTAATGTTCTTTCATCTTCTATATGTTACTTATTGAAAAATAATTTGTTCTTGTGCAATAGGAATGGTTACTTTGACACTCGCAGCATCAGTTCCTGCATTTAAGCCTCCTGCCTGTATTGGGTCTGTTTGCCCTGAACCAATATCAGCGCATGTGCTCTTCTTTTTGGGTCTTTATCTAACTGCATTAGGGAGTGGTGGCATCCGGCCTTGTGTTTCATCTTTTGGAGCTGACCAGTTCGATGACACCGATCCTCTGGAGAGAAGGAAAAGAGGCTCTTTCTTCAATTGGTTTTCTTTCTCTGGCAACCTTGGTTCATTCATATCAGCCACATTTATTGTATGAGTTCAAGACAACTATATATGAATGGGGTTTGGCATTTGGCATTTGTGCTCTATCCATGGGTTTAGCCATTGGTAGTTCAGGGTGAGTGATTGTGTGTCCCCGAGGTATATTCTTAAAGGATGCTGCTCTATCCATGGGTTTAGCCATTGGTAGTTCAGGGTGAGTGATTGTGTGTCCCCGAGGTCTATTCTTAAAGGATGCTGGGAAGAAGGGGATGAGGAAGTCGAAAATACTTGAACTGCATTTCATGTATATGGTCACTTGCACTTTCTTTGCCTTTGTGGGAGTTTCTTTTCAGGTGAAACGAGATGAAGAGTCCTTTACCTATGGCTTTTACTAGAATCAGGAGTTTACAAGGATGTTGCAGTTACAATGTAATTAAGAAGATTACAAAATTTGATATGGCTTCTGGTCACTTTTTGGGGCAAAAAAAAGATATTCCATATGGAAACTGAATTGAAATCTTGTGGGCAAAGCTTCTGCCAAGGTTTATCATAAAATTTTGAAAAGTTTGAGGTAGACTTAATGATTTGTCACTTGCCTGTGAAGGCTTGCAGCTTGAGATCATTTAAGCAGGCCGCGCAGACTCATACATAGGAAAAGTCTTTGTACACCGTCTCTGGTGCAGCAAATCCAACATGGGCTGCACCGTTCCTCCTTATTGGTCCACATGAATCCCACGTGGCCTGACGCTATGGGATGGAATAGCACTAATATGGTCCATGTGAATCCCACGTAGCCTGACGCTGTGGAACGGGATAGTACTAATATGATATTACGTTCTGATCGTGACATCCATTAAAAGCGCTTCTACTTTATTTTAAAAATGGTATGCAGATGAAAATGCCCTTTCCCTCCAGCCTACTTCTACCCGCCATCTTTTCTTGGATTATATCTGATAGAAGGAAAACTCTTTCCGATTCTAAAACATTCTTTCCCCTCGCTCTAGCTTTCAGGTGCAAGGAATTAATCCAAGGTTTGAGCAAGATCCTTTTCCCTCGCTCTGAGAGTCCAGTCTAAGAATTTTCTTCTGTTTTCGTTGGTGATATAAGCTTCTTCGTTGCTCAGAAAAAGTACTCTAAAAAGTGTTCTGATTTTCGATCGAAAGAAAATATTTCAGCTTCGAGGCTGGAATACCTAGCTACTGAAGACTTTTCCATTAACTTCAGAAAAAAATATCATCCGCATTAGGAAGTAAAAAGTCCTTGTTATGCATCTTTTTATAGTTCTTTTATTACACCAACTGTTTTGGTCGTTAGAGGAAGTTAATGCATTAAGAAACCATTTAATGCTCAAGTAGCATTCCTGGCATGTTATGACATTTTGGGAGTCATAACTCAGTCCTCTAGCGAATGTCAATACCTTTAGTTTCATGTTTTTCTGTACGAATGATATACTCTTTTAACTAGGATGTTATACCTTATGAACTAGGATGTTGTCAGAGTGTTTTGGCCTATATTCCCCGTTATACCCTGACCCTATAGCTCTAGTGTCATCATTTTACAACTCGGGTGTCGTACGTTATTTTCTGGGGTATCATAAGTTTTTGCGATCAGTTTTAGCTAGAGTATCGTAATATGAGAAATGGGATGTCGTAACAGTCTTTCTAGGGTGTCGTAAGTTTGTGGCTTAACAGTTACATTTAGAGTGTCGTCATATAAGAACTGGGGTATCAAATAAATTTTTTTGGAGTGTCGCAAGTTTCATAGTTATCATCTTTGACATCCCAATACTCTATTCGACAGCTTCGATATCGTAAGTTATTTTCTGAGGTGTCGTAAGTTTCTGCCTTAGCATTTCAGTTAGGGTGTCATCATATTATAGCTCCATTGTCGTAAGTTATTTTCTGGGGTATCATAAGTTATTTTCTGGGGTACATGCGTTTCAGTTATATCTTTAACTGTTAACGGGTATCGTAGTTTTTATCTAGGGTATCGTAAGTTATTTTCTGGGGTATCATGAGATTTAGTTATATCTTTAACTTTTAAAGGGTGTCATAGTTTTTATCACGGATGTCGTAAGTTATTTTCTGGGGTATCATGAGTTTCGGTTATCTTTAACTGTTAAAGGGTGTCGTAGTTTTTATCTATGGTGTCGTATGTCTTTAACTTGGGTGTCATAGGTTTGTAACTGCAATGTCATAATATTTTCTTGAGTGTCGTAAGGTTCTGCCGTAGGTTTGTAATTGCAGTGTCGTAATATTTTTTTGGGTGTCATAAGGTTCAGCTTTAACAGTTTCAGCTAGGGTGTCGTAATAGTTTTTCTGAGGTGTCGTAAGCTCTATAATCATCATCTTCAATATTCCGGTACTCTATTTGAAGCTAGGGTGTCATCGTTTGATAGATCGGGTATCATAAGTTATTTTCTGGGGTATCGTAAGTTCCTACATTCAGTTTCAGCTATGGTATCGTAATATGAGAACTGGGGTATCGTAATAGTCTTTATGGAGTGTCGTAAGTTTGTGGCTTAACAGTTACATCTAGGGTGTCATTATATAAGAACTGGGGTGTCGAATAAATTTTTTTAGGGTGTCGTAGGTTTTACAGTTATCATCTTCGACATTCTGATGCTCTATTTTATAGCTTCGATGTCGTAAGTTAATTTCTAGGATATCATAAATTTCTGTCTTAGCAGTTTCAGTTAGGGTGTCATCATATTACAGCTCCATTGTCATGAGTTATTTCTGGGGTATCGTAAGTTATTTTTTGGGGTGTCATGCATTTTAGCTATCTTTAACTGTTAATGGGTATTGTAGTTTTTATCTGGGGTGTCATAAGTTGTTTTCTAGGATGTCGTGAGTTTTAGTTATGTCTTTAACTGTTAAAGGGTGTTGTAGTTTTTATCAGGGGTGTCATAAGTTGTTTTCTGGGATGTCGTGAGTTTCAGTTATGTCTTTAACTGTTAAAGGGTATCATAGTTTTTATCTGGAGTATCGTATGTCTTTAACTTAGGTGTCGTAGGTTTGTAACTAATGTGTCATAATGTTTTCTTGGGTGTCGTAAGGTTCTGTCATAGGTTTGTAACTCTAGTGTCGTAATGTTTTCTTAGGTGTCGTAAAGTTCTGTTTTAAAAGTTTCAGCTATGGTGTCATAATAGTTTTTCTAAGATATCGTAAGTTCCATGGTCATCATCTTCGATATCCCGATACTCTATTTGAAGCTAGGGTGTTGTCATTTGATAGCTCGGGTATTGTAAGTTATTTTCTGGGATATCATAAGTTCATGCATTCAGTTTTAGCTAGGGTGTCATAATATGAGAACTGGAATATCATAATAGTCTTTCTGGGGTATCGTAAGTTCGTGGCTTAACAGTTACATCTAGAGTGTCGTTATATAAGAGCTGAAGTATCGAAAAAAAAAATTTTTGGGTGTCATAAGTTTCATAGTTATCATCTTCGACATTCTGATACTCTTTTTTACAGCTTCGATGTCGTAAGTTATTTTTAGGGTATCGTAAGTTCCTTCCTTAGCAGTTTTAGTTAGGGTATCATCATGTTACATCTTCGTTGTCGTGAGTTGTTTTTTGGAGTATCGTAAGTTATTTTCTAGGGTGTCGTGCATTTCAGTTATGTCTTTAACTGTTAATGGATGTCATTTTTTATCTGGAGTATCGTAAGTTATTTTATGGGGTGTTATAAGTTTCAGTTATGTCTTTAACTGTTAAAGGGTATCATTGTTTTTATTAGGGGTGTCATAAGTTATTTTCTGGGGTGTCATGAGTTTTAGTTATATCATTAACTATTAAAGGGTGTCGTATGTCTTTAACTTGGGTGTCGTAGGTTTATAACTACAGTGTCGTAATGTTTTCTTGGATGTCATAAGGTTCTGTCGTAGGTTTGTAACTCTAGTGTCGTAATATTTTCATGGGTGTCGTAAGGTTCTGCTTTAATAGTTTTAGCTAGGGTATCGTAATAGTTTTTCTGAGGTGTCGTAAGTTCCATAGTCATCATCTTCGACATTCCGGTACTCTATTGGAAGCTAGGGTGTTGTCATTTGATAGCTCAGGTGTCGTAAGTTTTTTTATGGGGTATCGTAAGTTTCTACCTTAACAGTTTCAGTTAGGGCATCATAATATGTGAACCTTGGTGTCGTTAGGCCCTGCCTCAATATCTTAAGAATGGGTGTCATCATTTTACAGCTACGGTATCGTAATTTGTAAACTTGAGTATTAATAGATGTCATAGTTTTTAACTGGGGAGTCATACAGAGAGCCATTATTCAGACCCTAGATGGCATGTATTCCTAATATATAGGGTTCGAACATAACTAGGGTGTCATATTTCTTTAACTAAGATGTCGTATTTCTTTAACCTGGGTGTCGTAATGCTTTGTCAAGATAAATTGATAGCTAAATCTATGGATATCAATGTTTATGAATGTGTGCCTATATTTTCATAAATGATAATAAAATTATAGATCGGAAAGAAATCGAACATACTCCCGATCATGCACCTTCACCCATCACTCAAAATGCAGGGGATGATACTATTGTTCCTCAAACTGGAATAGAATTTAATTCAGTAAATGATGTATATACTTTCTATAATAGATGCACAAAAAGAGTTGGTTTTGGAATCACAATAGTGTGTAGCAGGGCCAATTACAACAAACAACTTCGCTTCAAGCACCTGGCATGTTCGAGGAAATGAAAATCTAGAAAAATAGAGAAGAGTATGAATCATAGGGATACTGGCAAAGTTGATTGTATGGCATCCATAAAAGCAAGACTGAATGCTACAAGTGGTAAGTGGATATTGGTTGAGGTTTCTCTAGAACATAACCATCGGATGTCCATAGCATCAACTGGTTATCAATGGTCCCATAGGAGGATCAGCACACCAGAGAAGGCAGAGATCAGCAATTTACATGCCGTGAATGTGTCTACAACTCAAATATACTCTGCCATAGCAAGAAGAAAAGGGGGTAAAAGATAATTGAATTTCACAGAGAAGAATGCTTATAATTTCATTTATCTTGAACGTCAGTCTAAGCTGAAAAAAGGAGATGCTCAGTCGATGGTAATCCATTTCACCGAAATGCAAGTAAGAAATCTCAATTTCTTCTATACCTTAGACCTTAATGATAATGGTTAGCTCAAGTCTGTCTTCTAGATTCATCCAAGGTTAAAATTGGCATACACATACTTTAGTGATGTTCTAAGCTTTGACTCAACCTACTTGACAAATAGATATCAAATGCCTTTTTGTCCATTCATCAGGGTCAATCATTATGGACAGTCCATATTGCTTGATTGCGCATTGTTGTTTGATGAGAGGACTGAGACATATAAATAGGTTTTTCAGTCATGGCTGGATGCAAGTGGTGGTCAAGCACCTATTGCCATAATAATTGATCAAGATAAGTCAATCGAGGCTACTGTTAGGGAGATTTTTTCTAACACACAACATCAATTTTGTCTTTGGCATATATTGAAGAAGATACCTAAAAAGATTGGCCATATTTGCACAGCAAATCCTAAATTTATGGCCGATTTCGATGAGACGATATATGATTCACTAACTATATAGTCATTCGAGGAAAGATGGGCACATCTTATAGAGAAATATAAAGAATGCAAGGCTATAAATTAGTTAAATGGCCTTATGAATATCGGGATAAATGGGTCCTAGTTTACCTTAATGATACATTCTTCGCAGGTTTGTAGGACATTGTGTTTGGTTCATGTTCATGTTCAATGCTTCTTTTTTTGACATAATTATGTATAGGGATGTCATCTTCATAAAGGAGCAAGGGCATCAATCACTTCTTTAATGGATTTATAAATTCGAAGACTACACTCACGGAGTTCATAGATAAGTACGAAGATGCCTTGAAGAAAAGGTACGAGATAGAAAATAAGAAAGATAATAGGACATTGCAAATGATTGCTTTCCTAAAGACATCCTCACCTTTTAAGAGGCAAGCAGTAGGAAAGTATACAAACCACATTTTCAAAAAATTTCAGAATGAGATCCTTGAAATGGCTGCATCAAATACTAAATTTATCAAGGAAGCTGAGAACTACTGTGTATATTCTGTAAAGCCATATGAAAGGATTGAAGTCGATGGAATTGGCAAGGAGATGATAAAAGATTATGTCATGTCATACGACAAAAAATTAGGATGTCCAATGCCAGTGTCGATCCTTTCAGTTCAAGGGTTACCTATGTAGGCATGCCTTGTTGGTTCTTCATCAAAGCGATTTATTTTGTTTACTGGATAAGCACTTCTTGAAGAGATGGTGCAAGGATATGAAATAACAATTTAATGATTTTGACTGTAATACTGAAGGTTGTGATAAAAGTACACAAAAATCATGGTATGCAGTCATATTTATTTATTTAAAATTTCTTAATATATATTTTTGATAAAATTATGTTATTGATTGTAAATATGCTTTGCTAAGTCATCAGATGATGAAGCTCACAGAGATAGCCTCCATGTCGGAAGATGCATTTAATTTAGTGATGGATGATCTAAGACCAATATTCAAAAGTGTCGTGGATGCTAACTGCGTAGCTAAGGCAAGTACACAACTTGTAATTCAAGATCCTGAGCAAATTAGGATGAAAGGTCATCCAAGAGAGAACAGATTAAAGAGTGGAGTCGAGAAGAAGTCAAAGAGATCAAGAAAAAATATGGTCAAGGCATCTGTTGATGCTCCCCCAATGCAAAATGAAATAAAAGCTCATTCAAGCAACATGCAGACTTGTATGCAGTCAACTAACACCAAAGAGGATATGGAAAGAATTGTACCATCTTCTGAAACATTGATGGACGAGTTTGATGCTTATGTATTTAGTCAACTAACAAAGGAGAATATATAAAAAAAATTTCCATCAATGATAAAGCACGGTTGTCGTTGCTTTGTAACTAGGGTATCTTAGTTGTAAATCTAGGGTGTCGTAACACTTTTTTCGATCGATTTCCTACTTGGGATGGTGTAAGTCTCATCTATAGCATTCATTTTAAGCATGGGTGTCATAGGTTTGTAACTAGGGTGTCTTAATATTTCAATTAGAGTGTAGTAGCTCCTTTTTAAGGCGATTTCCTTCTTCGGATGTTGCAAGTCTCATCTTCACCGTTCGTTTTAAGCATGGTTGTCTTAGTTGTATATTTGGCATGTTGTAGCTCTTTTTTGACCAAATGAAGGATTGAAAAGTGCTCATCTCGTCAGCCAAGGAGAGACTCTCGCTTTGTTATTACATACGAATACGCTTGCATGGGCGACACTTGTTTCGAATCGGGGATTGGAACACAGAGTTTGATGAACTTCAATTTTTTGACTCTCTGTTTATTAATGGATTTGTTTCCCAACTCGATAGCTATAAAATGGGGAAAGGATGAGTCTTGCTTACAACCACACGAAGTGTTCTCTTTGTTTGAGAGAGGGAGTCTGGGAGAAAATTTTCAACATGCCCCACTGCATCTATAAGTAATTGTGATACAAATTTAAAATGAATAAAAATTTTTATAGTTGCCAAACTTACTGGTGGTGAACATTATTCATTTTAGCTAATCATCCATCACGACATCCTATAAAAGCTGTTACGACACCACAGTTCTCATCTTACAATACCCTAGCTTTAAAACGACGACACCCGAGCAGAGAATGTCAAGGTAGGAACTTACGACATTCCATAAAAGCTATTTCGACATCTTAGTTCTCACCTAATGATACCCTAGTTTTAAAACGACAATACCCGAAAGGCCAAAACTTACAACATCCCAGAAAGGCTGTTACAACATCTCAGTTCTTAGCTAATGATACCCTAGCTTTAAAGCGACGACACCTGAACGGAGACTGTTCAGGCAAAAACTTATGACATCCCAGATTTAGGCTGTTAGATACCCTAATTCTCATGTAACATATCCTAGCTTTAAAGCGACGATACCCAAAAGACAGGAACTTACGACATCCCAAATTTAGGCTATTACGACCCCAGTTCTTACGTAAGGACATCCTAGCTTTAAAGCGACGGCACTCGAAAGGCCAGAACTTATGACATCCCAAAAAAGATGTACGACACTCCAGTTATAAATTAAACTCTAGTTTTAACATTATGATATCCCGGATGAAAACTTAAGAAACTGAGAAGTAAAAAAGGCAAAAGTATAGCGATAAGATTTCTGACATCCATGTAAGGCACCATGACATCCATATAAAAATTCTACAATTGCATAAATTTTGAAACAGTATCAGTATGAATAAATTACATCAAATTTTCAATCAATGAAGAATAAAAAAAATTAAGAAGAGTTTGTCACAAACTCGTCGATCTTTTGGTTGAGGCCTTCTTTCAATATCCTCGCTGCTAATTGTCACCAGTAATCTCTTATTTCATCTTCCATGAAATCTATCTTCATATCAGGATTGTCTCAACAAGCAAGGCATTCCATGTACTTCAAATAGTAGAGGCCGTAATCCAGTGATCCAGCAAGTTGACTTGGGCAATCCAAAATCTCTTCCATCGGCCAATTCATCACCTCTTCCTTATCGCAGTATATATGGAATATGTGGCCAAGAATGATATATCATTTCTTCGCATTGGCCTTATACCTAACATTGTGTTTTAATGAATTCAGGTACATGAACGCATTTATTTCCATGTAGACAGCAACCAAATGCCAGTGCAAATTATCCAAGTTAATGATGGAGAAAATAAACCAAAATTGGGCCATTTCTTCATCGGTTACTCTATCAAATATCGTAGCCCCAGCCATTGCTGCGAGTTCATAAGCAGATAATGAAGAATTCAGACATAAATCGATTGTCAAAACAAATGCAAAGATGTACTTATGATATCGGTCTGGGTGCTCTGCCCAAGTTCTCATCAAAAACTCTGCCCAACATCAATAATCTGCCAATGCAATGTAAAGCAATTAATAATATTCTAAAATTAACATCGAGAAAAGGTTTTCTGAGATACTTACATCATCAATTATCATATCTTTGTCTATGAGATCTTGAAGACTTTTTCTTGTAATGGCGCCACCTAATTTATTGGTGTACACGATCTCATCGCCTATTCGTTCGCTCAAAAAAAATTTGATAATAATTTAGTCATCTTCGATTCTTATGTTGGCCTTTGATGTGCCCACTGTCTTCAATGGCTTTCTAGGATGGGCTGTCTCATAAGAATCTTCTGTAACCTTGGAAGCCTTATGCCTTCTGGGCTCTTTTTTAACTCTCTTAATAAACGAAGGCATTCCAAAGAATTATATGTCCCCCTCATCACCCTTTGGCACAGGGGTGATAATTTTATTATCAGAGGATATAGTGGTGACAAGTTTATTATCAAAGGGCGCAGGGATGACAATTATTTCCTTGGATTTTGGCTCCTTTTGGCCTTCCATAGAATGCCCATCCCCCCTCTTCTCCTCCTCTTTATTTCCATTCCCAGGCTCAGTTTGATAATACAAGGAATGCTCCTCCTCCCTCTTCTCCTCCTCTGTATTTGCATTCCTAGGCTCAGTTGGACACTTCAAAGAATGCTCCTCCTTCCTCTTCTCCTCCTCTGTATTTGCATTCTCAGGCTCAGTTGGACACTCCAGGGAATGCCCCTCCTCTGTCTTCTCCTTCCTCTTGTCCTCCTCATTTCTTGCATTGCTCTCCTTTTTGAGCAATGAACTGAGGAGGCTCTCAGCTATGGCAAGCCTGTGCCTGATATCATCGAGTTGATTCTTAACGCACCCCAATTCAATCCTCAACTCGGCATAGCTTGCATAGCTTTTTGTTGGTTCAGGGGATACTACTCTCTGTGAAGTAAAAAGCCAGCGCTCTTGTGACATTAATACAATAGCTCCCTCCAACTGCAAGGCAAGATGATAAACAAATTAATTTTAAAAAAAATAATAAATTAAGTAAAAAAAATATTTATAGAGCAATGGATTATCTTACCAAGTCGTAAGACTGAATGTTGGTAACCCGAATAGACTGGACTTTTAATTGGTTATCATATCACTTCAACAGCCAGGGCAGTTTATTGGGATATGCTGGGGCTCGCATTGAGGCATGCTCGAGGAACCACACCTGTTCATCATAATTTATGATATGAAAAAATAAATATTTACAAAAAATTATAATAACAACACTCTTTCAACATCTCAATAATCTTATCATCAGCACTGTCGAGCATCCAAATAGGGTAGGCTGCCTCCTAACCATGTTTACTCTCTTTGAGTGGACCGGCTTCTCGGATCGCAATCAAGCAGCAACTTCTAGGAGAGCCAGAATGATCAACTCCTTGAATGTGGAAGCCCAGTCGATCCTCTCTATTTGTGTTAAGTCATCCAAGTTCTGGATGAGATATCGTGGACATGTCTGATTAAACTTTGGAGCTAAAATATGACAAACATATAGGCGATCCAAAGTCTGAAAGTATCCTCAACATCCTCCTGTATCTTGGATAATTGGAGTCCATATATTAACTTCTCCAGCCCCTTTTGATGAAGATCTAAACCCTGGATAAATTGTCTGAATAACCTTCTGTTGAACAACTGGCAGGACGTATTGATCTTCTTTCCATGAGCTGAAAGACCTAGAATCAGTGCGACTTCGTCAACACTGAATAAGACCGCCTTGCCATAGAAAATAGACTCCTCGCCTTTATTGTGACATAGTATAATGTTTGCTAGCAGTTATCCATCGACTGAGAACATCTGCATGTCGATGAAGGCACCAAATGGGGTCCTTCGGATAAGTTTTGTATGTTGTGTATTAAACCCCATATTTCAAATATTCTGAACGTAAACTATCGGCTTGCAACTATTATTAAACAACTGAAAAGCCTTTACTGCAGGGACTAGAATAATTCTCAAGTCATCTGAAATAAACGGGATAAATATATTTGTAAGATTAAGGGAAAAAATATATTTGGTGCTGGGTGCCATTATATCTGAATTAGGGTGTCATAATATTTTGAGAAAGGATGTCATAATATCTGAATAAAGGAATCAATGTGATGTTTACCTCTTCTCGATTCTATAGCTTCATATGGAATGAAACTTAAAGGAGTCGCATCCTCATTTGAATAAAGAATGATTTCTTTGCTTTCTTTCACCATTTTCTCCCTGCGATGCTTCTTTGTTCGCGGTCTTCATCCACAAACGAAACCACTCTTCTCCATGTAAGAAAAAGATGGAAGGAACAACAATGAAGGAAATTTAGGACACCAGCGGCTACTCGAGCAACAAATGAAGGACCTTTAGGATTCATAAAGTTTATTATGCCAGCCTTAGGGGAAAATGAAAGGACACCTGAAGCAGCGTGATCATATCACAAATCCGCAATCCCGTACCATCCGACCACATTAAGCAACTTTTTCAAAATGGATGGCATAGCTGACTTGATAGGGTGTTGCTAGATTACAACTAGGGTGACATCAAAATTTTTCGCCTATTTTAAATATATTGCAGTGATGTCATAAGTTTATACCAAGGGTGTCTTAATGTTTCAACTGGGCTGTCAAGAATGATTTTTGGCCGATTTTCTCCTGGGGTGTCACGAGGCTTTTCTCCAGCCTCCGTTATAAGCACGGGTGTCGTAGCGTTGTTGCTAGGGTATCTTAATGTTTTAACTGAAGTATCGTAGATCTTTTTTTAGGCAATTTTCTCCTATTACGTCGTCAAGCATATCCGTTCAAGCATGGGTGTCGTAGTTCTGTAACTAGGGTGTCTTCATATTTCAACTGGGGTGTTGTGAATGATTTTTGGATAATTTTCTCCTGGGGTGTTATGAGCTTTCTCTAGCGTTCGTTATAAGCATGGGTGTCGTAGCATTGTTGTTAGGGTGTCTTAATATTTCAACTGGAGCATCGTGAATGATTTTTGATCGATTTTCTTCTGGGGTATAGTGAGGCTTTTCTCCAGCATTCGTTATAAGCATGAATGTCGTAGCTTTGTCACTAGGATATTTTAATGTTTCAACTGGGCATCGTAAATCTTTTTTTGGGCGATTTTCTTCTGTTACGCCATCAAGCATATCCGTTCAAGCACGGGTGTCGTAGCTTTGTAACTAGGATGTCTTCATATTTCAACTGAGGTATCATGAACGATTTTTGGCCAATTTTCTCCTAGCATGTCGCAAGGCTTTTCTTGAGCGTCCGTTATAAGCACGGATGTCAGAGCATTGTTGCTAGGATGTCTTAATGTTTTAATTGGGGCATCGTAGATCTTTTTTTCAGGCGAATTTCTTTTGTTACGTCGTCAAGCATATCCGTTCAAGCACAGGTGTCATAGCTTTTTAACTAGGGTATCTTCATATTTCAATTGGGATATTGTGAATGATTTTTGGCCGATTTTCTCTTGGGGTGTCGCGAGGCTTTTCTTAAGCATCCGTTATAAGCACGGGTGTCGTAGCATTGTTGCTAGGGTATCTTAATGTTTCAACTGGGGCATCATAGATCTTTTTTCGAGCGAATTCCTCCTGTTACATCGTCAAGCATATTCGTTTAAGCACGGATGTCGTAGCTCCGTAACTAGGATGTCTTCATATTTTAACTGGGGTGTCGTGAATGATTTTCAGCCGATTTTCTCATGGGGTATCGTGAGGCTTTTCTTCAGCATCCGTTATAAGCATGAGTATCGTAGCATTATTGCTATGATGTCTTAATGTTTTAACTGGGGCATCGTAGATCTTTTTTGGATAAATTTCTCCTATTACGTTGTCAAGCATATCCGTTCAAGCACGGGTGTCATAGCTCTGTAACTAGGGTGTCCTTATATTTCAACTGGGGTGTCGTGAACAATTTTTGGCCAATTTTCTCCTGTGGTAACGCGAAGCTTTTCTTCAGCATCCGTTATAAGCACGGGTGTCGTAGCATTGTTGCTAGGGTGTCTTAATGTTTCAACTGGGGCGTCGTAGATCTTTTTATGGGCAATTTTCTCCTGTTACGTCGTGAAGCATATCCATTCAAGTATGGGTGGCGTAGCGTTGTTGCTAGGGTGTCTTAATGTTTCAACTGAGGTATCGTAGATCTTTTTTTGGGTGATTTCCTTCTGTTACATCGTCAAGCATATTCATTCAAGGATAGGTGTCGTAGCTCTATAACTAGGGTGTACTAAGGTGTCGTGAATGATTTTTGGCCGATTTTCTCTTAGGGTGTCGTGAGACTTTTTTTCAGCGTCCGTTATAAGCATGGGTGCCATAGCGTTATTGCTAGGGTGTCTTAATATTTCAACTGGAGCATCATAGATCTTTTTTCGGATGATTTTCTCCTGTTACATCATCAAGCATATCCGTTCAAGCATGGGTGTCGTAGCTCTGTAACTAGGGTGTCTTTATATTTCAATTGGGATGTCGTGAATGATTTTCGGCCAATTTTCTCCTGAAATATCGCGAGGCTTTTCTTCAGCGTCCGTTATAAGTATGAGTGTCGTAGCTTTATTACTAGGGTGTCTTAATGTTTCAACTGGGTATCGTAAGTGAGTCAATAAGTAGTAGAAACGACATCCGGAACAAAAGAAACGACACCCGCCTGCCTTCAAAAAAATAATAAGAAGAAGAGCCCAGTTGTCCTTTTCCAAAATCTCTTTTGGAGGAAAAAATAGTCCTTTGCCTTACGTGCACGTACTGCAGAAGCGTTTTTAATGGACGTACGATCATCGTATCAGTGCTATCCCATCCCACAGCATCAGGCCACATGGGATCCTTGTGGACCAATAAAAAAAGGTGGTGCAGCCCATGTTGGATTTGCTGCACCGAAAGTGGTGTATAAAGACTTTTTTCTCGTACATATATTGGCTCCTTGGCCCAACAAGTGAGCTTTTAAGCTGCCACTAGTTTTGTGCAACTCCCATGACATATTCTAATGTTTTCAGCTCGATTCTCGTCAGAGATCCGAATCCAACAACCATCTCCATGACATAAAGTTCATACTTGATCCAAGTAATCCCGGAACCCATGACCAAGTAATCCCTGATCATTCCCACACTTTTATGGCCATACAAGATTCTGAATAATTTGATGCCGAAAGTTATAGCAAAATGCTGATCACTTAGCGGTAATCCAAGTGTTTTTGCTCACATTGCTAGTTCTTTTATGACAAAATAGTAAGAAGTAATATGTTTTAATAGGGTAGACTTTGCAACATCAGCACTCATAATAATAGGAAGATAAATAACCTCTAAAAAGGGGACTAGGATTTAAGCTGAAAGTTTGAATAAATAAAAATATTTAAGGAATATACTCATAATAATAGCAGGAAGAAAATCTGGGATGTTTGATTCCGAAGGACCCCTCTGCAAAAGAAAATTGGTAGGAAACCAGAATTTGCAAATCTGATATCAAAAATAGATGGAAATGTGCGTGCTCTGAATTTTCTGGGACCCCAAACTATCACAGATCACATAACAATACTGTGATTTCATTCAGACAAGCTAACTGAGACGAAGTTGTCGATCAGGCCAACCTAAAGAGAAAAACCACTGATTAGCTCATATCTAAATGAATAATTAACTCAATATATGCATATAAATTTGGTAAGGGATCTGATCATGCCCAAAATGGGATGCTAACATCCAAACAGGTAGCTAAAATTCCGGGAGAAAGAAAACAAATCATCATGCATAAGTAGATTGGATTCTATGTGGTATCTGCATAAATTGACAACGGAAGAAAATTCTAATGCAATGCTGGATCCTGGTTCTGCCTGACCAATATGGAGCTTGAGTGACACATCGTCCTTTTAGTAACACAAAAGACTTTTGAGTACTAAAGAAGCTCACCTAGAAGTAACTGAGTACTAAAGAAGCTCACCAATATGTCTCTCAGTAGAGCATCCAGGTTTTTGACTCCATCTTGGAAGAAAAGATTGCTTGGAGGATGCTCCACTGCATCTACCTACCTATGGATCAACCGAGCTTCTGTAATGGGTCGAATGGTGTCCCGATGATGAACATTGCCTAGCACATACTTAAGGTATAAAAATCTAACCTTAGATTTTTTTCAATTTCTTCCCAGTCTTCTAGCTCATATCCAACCTAAACTTTCTCTTATTTTCATGCGGGATTTACACACCTTCTACAGGATGCTAGAGTAGCTAAACTTAAGAAACTCAAAGGTTAAGCAGCTCTGAGCTATGGTGGATGATCTATAGCATAAAGCCAAATTGATGGTCATCCAAGACTAGGAGAGGGTGTAGGAGGATGATTTGATAGCTATAGTTGGTCCATAACATAAGCTAGAGTAGTTGCAAGTGATGAGGTGGGAGTAGGATGAGTTGAAAGAGAAGCTGTCTCAAACTCTTACCCAGGTAGTTGAGAAGTATAAAGGGTTAGAGGAGTACCAATATGAGCTAATCCAATACACCAATAACTCCCACATAGTTGGGTTCGAGGTTGTCAAGATTATGTAAAGGTATTCTTCCTAAACAATAACCTAAGTAGCCTTGCTTCATTCAAGTATCTCATCTAACCTGACGGGGCATAGGAGGATAAATCTGGATTGAGTTCTTCTGAGGACAAGGACGAGGTGGGCTGTAATACTTTAATCTTTTGTCTGATGATATGTTAAGGTTTGAACTCTATAAAGATAATTTTAATTTTAAAATTTTATAATAAATTTAATTATATTACAAAGGTAAACATTAGATTAAGTCGGTATAGGTTTATATAAAATTGATCATTGCTATAATTTAGTCTAACTTTAAAAATTTGGCAAAATGTTGTTCGAAACATTACAAATTATATTTCAAGAGATTTTTTTCTAAAATTTTGTTTACTTATCATTCCTAAGCTTCATTGATTTTTCAAAATTTTTATTCTAAGTAAAAGTACCTTAGCTTGATATTGACTAAAGTGTTATCTTCTAAAATTTGCTAAATGTTATAATTTAAAATTTTGCACGCAAAATTATTATTGAATAGTGTTACTATTTAAATTATGAAATTTAGCATATATAGCATTATTATATTATTATAAGCTATGTTATGAATTGTAACTATGAAGACTATTTTATGTAATCAAAATTATGAATTTACATTTTTTTACCTTGCCATATAAATTAATGGACATGAGATAATGTTATTGACTTTATTTATTAATAATTATAAATAATATATTTTAATTCATACCAATTTATATGAAAGAACATTTTACGGAGCTATTAGATCATAATGTTATTATTTTTAAAGTTGTGGACATCTACCATCAAGGTTGAACAGTTGATGTTCAAGAGTAAGAGTGCCACTAGCATTTTGCATTTGATATCGAATGTATTTGAACCTTATATTTTAAATTAATTATTATTAAAAATATTTTAATTTTTTATATTTGCTCAGATCAGTTATGGTTAGGAATTGAAAATATTTCATACCTTTTATGATTATGTACTAAGACAATGTAGCCGCGTCGCGTAGTCAACCCTTATTATTATGATGGGTAACATATTTAGAGATAAAATATAAATTAAACTTTTGAAATCGGAAATTATGGATGTAAAATATCATATAAAAATCTTATACGGTAGATCCGCAATCATTTGTGGCATTTTTCACATGTGAGACATCTTGCAAGGCAAAACACAGCAAGACAAAGGTGCAAGTGATACCATATAATAATCTCATGTAGAGCCACAATCAACATGAAAGTCTAAGGTGTGACTTTTCTATCAGTCGCAATGAGCATCTTCCCCCGATACTTTTCATAAAGATGTATTCTATCAATAGAAATCATCGATCGACAATACTGAAACCCCTCAATAGATGGATGAAATGCCCAGAATATATAATTCAAGACCCGTACAGAAGTACTTGCTTCACTGTAGAAATTCCAACATACAACTGTTCCAGGGTTTGCATTCTGCAGTGCAAGCATGTATCTAGGAAGCTTTGCATATGATGGTTTTCATTCACCAAATATATCAATCAATACCTTCTGCTTTCATGCCATGCTTTGAAATATGACACCGTATAGTGAAATTGTTCTGTAATGATTGCTATAATAGCTTCAATATTCACACTTGGATCTTTTTCCATAATGTGTCAAACAACATAGCTAATAACTCGAGAACTAATATGTTTGTTATCCCGAGTTAAATTACTGAATAAACAAGAGTGCAGCCCTTCATACCTTATGATCTCAAAAAATCCATGCTTCTTCAAGTTTGTATCACGCAACCTCCATTGACAACTTTGGGCAGTACTTGAAGAGGCACATTTCATAAACCATAATAATTTTTTTGACTCCACCACATTATATGTGCGATGCTTCTTGATGCGATACAGTTCACATACTTTCTTTAGTTTATCTTTAGTATTAAACAATAACCTTTAGCAAACTCAGTCATTGATGGATCCCAAAATTGAGAATTGAAGGATAACTCTCTCGGATTACTAATACATCCACCATCATGCAAATTCAACTCATCATAAAATTCTGGTACTTATTCATATACAAAGGCTTTATGATCATGTACCTAAGATGGAATAAGTTTTGAATGACTGTATATATGAATGGAATTAAAGCCAGTGTCATGAACTATATCGTCTCCATATGACTCTTCATCTTCATTTGGCTTTTCATCTGAGTCATCATGTTCAGGCCAATAGTCATCATCTGCACTCTCATCTGACTCCATTCTTTGACTATCAATGTTAAACTGATTGTTTACCATATCATTACTCTGCACTGCCGACATAAATCCTTCAATTATTGGGAAATCCACTAGAGTCCTAACCTGTTCTTGCTGTTGGGCTATAGGAGAACTGTCCTGAACATTCTCTATATAACCAACACTATATGGCTCTAGAATATCATCCCTGAAAACATAGAGTTCAATATACTGATATTCTGAAAACTTCGAGGGAAATATCAACATGTGCTCCACATCGTCGTCATCCTCAATTGGATGAAGCACATATTTTTGATGCAATGTTGAAGATCTCCACATCAATCTGATGATATAACTCTGTACTGAAATTATTAGAATTATATGTACCTGGTCAACCAACTTAGCAAAGCATGTTCCCGTGCTCAATTTCAAACATTTACGTGAAGGTTGATTATAATGTATCCTTTCTTGGCCATATTCAATTGATCCATCATAATAGAGCAGAACTCATACCATTTCCATCTAAAAAAAGGTGATCAAAATTTATCTCAGATCAACTACAAACAAACAAAAATTTAAATATGCATATATTTTAGTAGCATTTAGCACATATTAGTTTTCAAGAACCATATGGCACAGATTAAGATAAAACACTTAATTTTTCATGATGATATCATAGCTAAAATAAAACACCAATATCCTTGTGCATCCAAGTGATACAGCAAAATAAAAATAATTTTCATGTTTATTTATGCTTCCATATTTTCATCTCTATACATAGACCAAAAAATATAGTAGCTCTATTATATATTTGGCTTATGTTTTTTTCATTTTTACCCAAAAAAAACACACATCTCATGCTTTCTCCTTTGTCAAGAAAATCTATAAAGATCAGTTTGAGGAATGAGGGAATGTGAATGTGAATCTCAAAGAATGAGGGATATAAAGATCAGTTACATGATAGCATATAAAGATCAGTTTGAGGAAGGAGGGAATGTGAATCTCTACCTTGATGGAACTGAAGGCGGAGTACAAGCGATGGATCGCGAAGGGTGGTCCGACAAGAGGGGGCAGAGACGGACGATGGTGATTTTTCGGCCGAAGGAAGTAACGGAAAGGGCGAAGGGAGGGAGGCAAACGAAGGAGTCTGTAGCTCACTCTCGAGCGTTTAAGAAGTCCCCAATCGCTCTCGATGAGGTGATTACTGAGAAACTCGCCACTTGGAGTGGCGATTTCAGGGTAAAAATTGCCACTTCAAGTGACGATTTCAATGCAAATGAAATCACCACTTGGAGTGACAATTTCACCCTAAAATTGCCACTTGAAGTGGCGATTTCAGGGTGAAATCGCTACTTAGAGTGGCGCTTTCAATCTAAAGAAAATCGCCACTTCAAGTGACAATTTCTGCCTAAAATCGACACTCCAAGTGGTGATTTCTACTCGTTCCGTTAGCAACCCCGCTGATGGGGCCGAGCTAGGGGGCGGTGACGTGGAAGTGAAAAATGCTATTTGAAATGGAGTTTTTCACTTTAACACTATTTCAACAATATCTTTCGTTCCCACCCCCTTCTTTTAAAACCGGTGCCAAAAGGCATCAGTTTGAAAAACTACTCCATTGTCACCCATCCGTGACATTGTCAGTGTTGATTTGCCTAATGTTATAGATGAGGCTCATCCAAAAATGACCCGTAGAGTTGAGAAAAAACTAAATGTTGCATGGAGATTAGGGCCTCAAAATATTTCCGATTTGCGCGAATCCCCTTCCACCATATGACATGGAGCTTGAAAGTAGGGGTGGTAATTTTTGTCATTTGATCATTTATTCTATTAGTATCATTTTTATCGGATCAAAGAATCTTTGGTCTAAATGGTTTAATGGGTAACGAAGATTACTCATTAACGGCTAAACGGATAAATGGCTCGAAAATGGTATTCTTTGCCCCATCCCCATTTACCCATTTCCATTTCCCTTAGCTTTAATATAATATATTTAAATTTTAAATATATATATATATATATAAATATTAAAAATTTAAAATAAATAAAATATATATAGTAAAACACGTTTGATTCTGTTCTTCCTATCTCTTGCTCTTCCTTCTTTCATACAGTCGAATCTACCTATCTCTTTATCTTCCTTCTTTCATATAGCCGATTTGAAGTTCTGAACATCAAAGTCAGGCCCAGAACTCTAGCTTCATCGTCTATCTTTGCCAATCACAGAGCTTTATGTTTAAAAAATATATCTTTTTATTTTTAAAAATGAAGAAAACATTCTTAAAATACCTTTATTAACATCCATCGCTTGCTGTTAGCTTTCTTTGAAATTTGAATGTTTTTTTTTTTTTGTAGTTATTGCATTGAAATCTTCATTTTCTCCCTTGCTTCCTTCTCACTTTTTATTCTCTTCTTTCTTATCCTAAAAAGAGTGGATTATTATCACAGAATCACAACCAGTGTAATATACTCAGCTTACTGGGTCTCAGGAGAAATTGTCATGATTCCGAGAAACGGGGAGATTATTTTGTGAATGATTGAAGTAAGAACATGGCCTTGACGTTCGGATTATTACTCTGTGAGTCCAATCGCACGTAGTGCCTGTAAATTTATTGGGCCAGGTGGACTGTAGTCTACGTCATGACCTATATAATATTTGATCTATGTTGCCCACAACCCGTCTGCATTACTTGGCTACGGTCAAGACTGGTCATTTTCTGATTGGCTGAAGATCACACAAAAAAAAAAAATCTAATCTAGTGGCAATGTTCACACCTCGTTGTAACTGATGCTTCAAGGCGTGGTTACTTGATAGCCATTCAATGCTCACCCATTGACGACATTGTCAGTTCGATTGGCCTGATGTGCTAGATGAGGCTCATTGAAAATTGACCCCTGTAGCCAAGAAAAACTTCTAAGCTTTCCATCCTCTTAGTTCTCATACGACTCATTTTTCTAGAAAGGTTTCAAAAGTTTATTGGGCCAGGTGGACTGTAGTCTACGTCATGACCTATATAATATTTGATCTATGTTGCCCACAACCCGTCTGCATTACTTGGCTACGGTCCAGACTGGTCATTTTCTGATTGGCTGAAGATCAGATTAAAAAAAAAAATCTAATCTAGTGGTAATGTTCACACCTCGTTGTTGGGCCTGGTATGGTGCTATCAAGGCCCAGATGGGCTAACTTGTATTGGGCTGGGTTTGAGTCCAAGGGTTGAGATTAAATCAAGTCACGGGTGTACACGGGCTTGGGGATTAGTTTAATCTCATTGAATTAGTCCATGGGAGTTTTTGTTGAGTCTGGGCCTGGCCCACTTCGTGGATGTATTTAAACCCTAGTCTCTAGGGTTTGGATGGAATAGAGAACAGATTCTTTTCTCCCAAAAATTCCCTTCTCTCATCATAGGGTGGCAGCCCTTTCTTTCTCCTCCCCATCTTCCTCCTTTTTTCAAGAAGGTCTAAACCTAACAGGATTAGAAATCCTTAGTTCTAGTTCTTGTTGAACGGGGAATCCCATTGCTATTCGTCAAGGTCTAAACCTAACAGGATTAGAAATCCTTAGTTCTAGTTCTTGTTCAACGGGGAATCTCATTGTTATTCATCTAGGTCTAAACCCTAACAAGTGGTATCAGAGCCTGGTTCAAGGAGTAATCTGGAGGCCTTCAAGGAGTTGAAATAATTTCAACAGAATCTCGTCAAGGTACTTCTCTATTTTATAAAATTTATTTTTGTGCTATTTTTGAAATTGGCCATGGGGAGTAGCATAAAAATAGAGGTTGAGAAGTTTGATGGGAAGGGAAGTTTCTCCATGTGGAAAGTCCGGGTAGAGGACCTCCTTGTGCAGTAGGGTTTAGATTTGGCTTTGGAGGAAAGGCCAGATGGGATGACAGACAAGCAGTGGATTTCATTGGAGAAGAAGACATGTTCAATGATCAGGGGCTGTCTGCGGATTCAGTCCTCTATTCAGTGCTGGAGGAGAAGACCCCGAAGGGACTCTGGACGAAGTTGCACACCCTCTATATGGGAAAGAATATGTGCAACAAGTTGATGTTGAAGAAGCGCCTCTACAGCCTTCGGATGTCAGAAGGTGGAGATGTGCTGGGTCACATCCAGATATTCGACCAGATGAGCAATGAACTTCTGAATGTTGGGGTCAAGATGGAGGAAGAAGATAAAGCACTTCTGCTTTTATGTTCAATGCCCACGTCTTATGACTCATTGGTCACAACACTGCTCTATGGGAAGGAGACATTAATTTATGAAGATATTGTCTCGGTGCTTCGGACGAATGAGCAGAGGGAGAAGATGACCAAGGAAGTTGTTCCCCAGGAGGGTCTATCAGTTGGGGAAAGGACAGGCAGAGGTAGGGGCAGGGACAGAAGTAAGTCTGGAGGACGATCAAAGTCCAGGAAAGGCAAGAGAGAGCTGAAGTGCTATAAGTGTGGAGAGGTAGGACATTTTAAGAAGAATTGTCCTAAGTGAAAAAATCAGAAGGGAGAAAAAGGAGGATCTGAGTCTGTGAGTACAGTTGCAGATCAGGAGGTGGAGGATGATCTCTTGGTTGTATCAGATGATCACAGGCACAGCACAGAGATGTGGACCTTGGATTCAGCCTGTTCTCATCATTACACTCCCAACCGGTCGTGGTTCAGTACTTACACAGAGGTTGAGGAGGGGAATGTGACTCTTGGAGATAATCACCCTTGCAAGGTGGCAGGTATTGGCACAGTGAGGGTGAGGATGTTTGATGGTATGGTGCGCACTCTTACCAGTGTGAAGCATGTTCCAGAACTCAAGAAGAATCTGGTATCACTGGGGTACTTGGAGCGGACTGGATACAGCTTCTGCAGTCGTGCCAGGAGTGGAGTTCTGAACATCTCCAATGGAGCCATGGTGGTGATGAGAGGGAGGAGGCTGGAAAATAATCTATACAAGATGGAGGGCTCTGTGATGACTGTGAAATCTGAGGTGGCAGCTGTGGAGCAAGATCCCCAGGATGTGTACAGGATGTGGCATTACCGTCTGGGCCACATGGGAGACAAGGGGATGAAAGAACTGAGCAAGAGAGGTCTGCTTCCAGACTTGAGTAGCGGAGATATGGAGATCTGTGAGCCTTGTCAGATGGGAAAGCAGAGGAGAGTACAGTTCTCAGTCAGCACAGCTAGGAGTGCTGAACCCCTGGAGTTAGTACACACAGATGTCTGGGGACCAGCCCCAGTTACTGCAAGGAATGGGGCCAGATACTTTATGACCCTGATAGATGATTTCTCAAGGAAGCTGTGGATCTACTTTATGAAGGAGAAATCAGAGGTCTTCACCAAGTTCAAAATCTGGAAGGCTGAGGTGGAGAAGGAGCAGGGTAAAAGTGTGAAGTGTCTGAGGTCTGATAATGGCGGGGAATACACCAGCAGGGAGTTCCAGATTTTTTGTGAGGAGTGGGGCATCAGAAGGCACTTCTCGGTGATGGGAACTCCTCAACAGAATGGGGTGGCTGAGAGGATGAACAGAACACTATTGGAAAAGGCAAGATGCTTAAGGCTGCAGGCAGGGCTTCCAAAGATGTTCTGGGTTGACGCAGTAGATGCAGCTAGCTACTTGGTCAATCGGTCACCGCACACCAGGTTAGATGGAGACATTCCAGAGGAGATATGGTCTGGAAGGAAGACAAGCCTAAACCATCTAAGGGTGTTTGGATGCACAGCATATGTGCATGTTGGAGCTGGGGAGCGGAGTAAGTTGGATGCCAGGTCTAAGAAGATGGTGTTCCTTGGCTACCCGCGAGGAGTCAAGGGGTATCGGCTATGGGACCCCTTGGAGAAGAAGGTTGTCATCAGCAGAGATGTAACCTTTGATGAGAGCTCAATCCTCCAGAACAGAAGTGGCATGGATGCACAGCAAGGACTACAGGAGGTAGAACACGGTAACACTAGTCAGATAACCTCCTATACAGTTGTGCCATTTGCTAGTGGACCAGGAGGATTTGAGATTCAGGTGGAGAGGACTGACAGAGGGGGTAGAAGCCAGGGAGTTCAGCAGGATGCAGCTGAACAGGGGACTGATACTGGGATCGCACAGCAAAGGCCCAGGAGGAACGTGCGACCACCAGTTCGATACGGCTTCGAGGATTCGTTGTCATATGCCCTGGTGACAGCAAATGGAGACCCTTTCACCTATGAAGAGGCTATGGAAAGTCAGGATAGAGATAGGTGGATCCATGCTATGGCAGAGGAAATGCAGTCTCTTCACAGAAATAATACGTGGCAGGTGGTCCAGCTGCCACAAGGAAAGAAACCCATTGGTTGTAAATGGGTTTATCAGCGCAAGGAAGGAGCTTCAGAACAAGAGGGTATCAGGTATAAGGCAAGACTAGTGGCCAAAGGATACTCTCAGAAAGAAGGCATCGATTATGGTGAGATATTTTCTCCAGTTGTCAGGCACACTTCCATCAGACTATTATTGAGTATTGTAGCAGCTCAGGACTTGGAGCTGGAGCAGATGGATGTGAAGACAGCATTCCTCCATGGTCATTTGGAGGAGAGCATCTACATGGAGCAGCCACCAGGGTTTAGAGAACCAAGATCAAATGGGAAAGTCTGTTTGCTGAAGAAATCTCTGTATGGGCTGAAGCAGTCGCCGAGGCAGTGGTACAAGAGATTTGACACTTATGTTAGGAGCATTGGACTTTCCAGGTGTGAGTATGATTCTTGTGTGTATGTTAAATCTCTAGATGATGGGTCTAGGATGTACTTACTCTTGTATGTAGATGACATGCTGATAGCATGCAAGAGTGAGAAGGCTGTACAGGAACTAAAGATAGCTTTGTCTCGGGAGTTTGAGATGAAGGATCTGGGGCCAGCCAGGAAGATCCTAGGGATGGAAATCATCAGAGATAGATCCAAAGGTGTGCTGCATCTGAGTCAGGGTGGCTACATTAAAAAGATTCTGGAGCGATATGGGATGAAGGATGCCAAACCGATAGCACTACCTTTGGCAGCACATTTTTCCTTATCGAAGACCATGTCACCACAGACTGAGGTGGAGGCTCAGGAGATGGAGAAGGTACCATATGCTTCTGGTGTTGGGAGCCTTATGTATGCCATGGTATGTTGTAGGCCAGACATAGCCCATGCAGTGAGCCAGGTGAGCAGGTTCATGGCGCAGCCTGGCAGGGAGCACTGGCGAGCACTAAAGGGAATCTTCAGGTACTTGGTAGGTACAGTTGGGGTTGGTATTTGCTATGGACAGCAAGAAGGTGCTGAGAGATCCAACTTATCCAAAGAGGCTCGTGGGCAGTTATATGGGTATGTGGATGCAGACTTTGGTGGAGATGTGGACACTAGGAGATCCACAACAGGCTTTGTGTTCAGCCTGTTTGGTGGTCCAGTATCGTGGAGATCATGTCTGCAGCCCATCACAGCCTTATCTACCACGGAGGCAGAATACATAGGTATCACAGAGGCAGCAAAGGAAGCTCTTTGGCTGAAGGGCTTGATGCTGGAGATGAGACTTGATCAGAAGGTTATCCAGATGCATAGTGACAGCCAGAGTGCTCTGATGCTTGCGCAGAATGCAGTCTATCATGCCAGGACGAAGCACATTGACCTCAGATACCACAGGATCAGAGAGCTGGTGGAAGATGGTGAGGTGGAGCTGGTGAAGGTATACACCAAAGAAAATCCAGCAGATGCACTGACTAAGTTTCTTCCACGGGACAGTTTTCAAAAGTGTATTTCGTTGTTAAAGCTGATGGACACAGTGGACGTGCTGAGGCCTTGAAAGCACCAAGGTGGAGATTGTTGGGCCTGGTGTGGTGCTATCAAGGCCCAGGTGGGCTAACTTGTATTGGGCTGGGTTTGAGTCCAAGGGTTGAGATTAAATCAAGTCACGGGTGTACACGGGCTTGGGGATTAGTTTAATCTCATTGAATTAGTCCATGGGAGTTTTTGTTGAGTCTGGACCTGGCCCACTTCGTGGATGTATTTAAACCCTAGTCTCTAGGGTTTGGATGGAATAGAGAACAGATTATTTTCTCCCAAAAATTCCCTTCTCTCATCATAGGGCGGCAGCCCTTTCTTTCTCCTCCCCATCTTCCTCCTTTTTCAAGAAGGTCTAAACCTAACAGGATTAGAAATCCTTAGTTCTAGTTCTTGTTGAACGGGGAATCCCATTGCTATTCGTCAAGGTCTAAACCTAACAGGATTAGAAATCCTTAGTTCTAGTTCTTGTTCAACGGGGAATCTCATTGCTATTCATCTAGGTCTAAACCCTAACACTCGTTGTAACAGATACTTCAAGGCGTGGTTACTTGATAGCCATTCAATGCTCACCCATTGATGACATTGTCGGTGTCGATTGGCCTGATGTGCTAGATGAGGCTCATTGAAAATTGACCCGTAGAGCCAAGAAAAACTTCTAAGCTTTCCATCCTCTTAGTTCTCATACGACTTATTTTTCTAGAAAGGTTTCAAAAGTTTATTGGGCCCGGTGGACTGTAATCTACGTCATGACAAATATAATATTGATCAACTCGTCTGGTTTTTGAACTCCCAGCCCGTCTGGATTACTGGGCTACGGCCTAGATTGATCATTTGAAAAAGTTTTTGCATACTATCTTCGTTATAGTAAATTTTATGAAAAACTCTTCCGGCACCGCTTTTGGTGCAGAAAGCACGCACCGGGGTGCGGCATTGGCCGCGCGCGCACATGCGAGGCCCACTGGGCCATGGCACGCGCACCCATACAGGAACGCGGCCAATGCCGCGCCCCGGTGCACGGCTTCGTGCACCGGGAGCGGTGCACAAAGTCACTTCCAAATTTTATATAAACTATACCATTTTTTATTAATTCATATAAATTTGATATAATTTAATATGATCAAACGAAATAGCAAGAATATGATCTTAAGTTTTAAATATAACATGCATTAATATATATTTATTTTTAAAAAAAATTTATATGCTGATCAAAATACTTTTTCCCTTCAGCCTATTTCTATCCATTATCTTGCTTGAATTTTGTTGATGAAAAATTATTTTTGATTTTAAAACATTCTTTCTGGTGATGATGATGCTGTGAAGCAAGAGTCTGTGGATGAGGTTATAGTTTATGAGCTTGACGATGGCTTCCAGGAGCTCCGACCAGATGCTAGAGTAGCCCTGTATAAAGGTGTTGGTTCAAACCAGCATCGCCATCTTAGCGTAACTCACACTACAACAAATATTAGCTATCTCGACGCTAAAAATATCTTTTTTCAATACTTAAAAGCATCGAAAAATATTGTCCCGATGCTTCTACAAGTGTCGGGATAACGAGAGTGGAGACAAAAAATCTCAACGCTTTTAAAAAGCGTAGGGATGTGCCGACGCTTTAAAGCGCCAGCGACTTTTGATCAATGCGACACTTCAAAGCACCGATAAGATCAAATTGCATGTGGACGATTGCCAACGCTTTAAAGCATCGGCACATTCTATTTTTTTTAAAAAAAATAAAATAATAAATAGAAAAGTTAAAAAAATTATATTAAACATGTTATATTTAAACAAAATCATATTTCACGCATTCTTCACATCCAAATTAAAATTTTAAATATAAATTTTATTACATCAACTATGAGAGTTTGTTACAATTTAAAGTTTCATATAATTTAAAAATACATGAAATGAAAGATATAAAATAAAAAAGCCGAGGTCATGAATGATCTGCAGGAGGAAGGTCGTCATCCTGTCTATGAGGATATGATGCTCGAGGAGCCTATAAAAAATTAAAAATATTTAATTTACAAAATATCAATGAATATTAGATAAATAATTAATTTAATATAAGAATATATATTTAATAATATATGTAATTACTTGATGTGGAACAAACATCTATACGAAAGATATAAGCCTCTCAATGTGCTCTCTCATAGAATCCATCGTTGTTATGTCGGCTACACTCCTCTGTTGCATCTTCTCTATCGTTGCGGCACTTCTCTGTTGCATCTTGATGAGGACATCACTTCGGACCAGAGTTTGGGTCAGTCGAACCAGTCCTTGGATGTTCCTGTACCAGCATCCCAGAGTCAGCAGGCCACGTCAGGGAAGACTACACCAGATAATCTACGAAGGTCCAAGAGGTTGCAGAACAAACGGGCTTAAAATTTTCTGTGTCGGATTGGGCCCAAACTTGGCTGGTCACATGGAAACGGGCTGATGATTCAAAGTCATCGCCTTTGGCGATGAGCTGCTGTGGATTTTGGCCATCCGGGCTCGTTTAATAGGAGTTTTAGGCCTTTTTTCGTTTTAATGGCATAGTTGTAATTTTATTGAACTTCTGGTTTTAGGGTTTGGTCTCTTTTATTTAAGCTTGGTTTTGGGGGCGGCCGCAGAGGCATTGAACGATGAAAATTTTATGCTATTTCTCTTTTCTTTTCTGATTCCAAACAATTGAATTGAAAATTCGATTGATCTTCCTTTGAAACTTCGGATTGTGAGTGATCAAATTCGAAGCTCTTCTTTCTCTTTTCTTGTCAAGATTTGAGCCAAACCAGAACGAATTCTTTTCTCGCAGATTAGATCGTTCTTGAGTTGCAGGCGTTTGAATATCGCCCTGCATCAACTTGGTATCAGAGCCTTGATCCGCCCTTCCTTGATCCGTCCTTCCTTGATCCGTTCCTTCCTTGATCCGCCCTTCCTTGATCCGTTCCTTCCTTGATCTATCCCTTCCATTACCGCCTTGATCCATCCCTTCCATTACCGCCAAACCCTAACCAAAATTCGTATCCAATGGAGCAAGATAACAAAGATCAATCCTTGAAAGACGCCGTGAGGGATGCTATGCAAGATGTCATGCGAGACCAGCACCAGGTGATGCAACAGATGATGCAAACCATGCAGGCGATGATGGCGCGGCTGGAGGTGCAGAATCGTGCCCAACCCCTTCGCGTGGAGGAGCGTGATGAAATTGATGAAGATAGGGAGAGGGGTTTCGAAAATCTGGAGGCACCACCAATTCGAAGAGGGCAACAGAGGCCTGATGTTGGATTTCCAAGGTATGTCGATCAACCTCCCTATTTCGAAAATCAGAATCGGTGGGAAGCAGGCTTCAGGGTCGAAATTCCAGAGTTTAAAGGAGGAATTAACCCAGACGAGTATGTAGATTGGACCCTTCAGGTCGATGATGTTTTTCGTCTGAAGGAGGTGCCCTTAGACAAGCAGGTACCGCTTGTCACAATTCGATTCAGAGATAGGGCTGCTTGGTGGCATGCGCAGCACTATCGTAGATATGGATGGGAGACCTCCATTAGCGTCATGGGCAGCGCTAAAGCAGGAGATGAACAGGGAGTTTTTGCCTCCGAACCATGAGCAGATTTTGTATTCGAAGTTGCATGGTTTGACGCAAGGTAGTCGGAGCGTCGAGGAGTATACAACTGAATTTTATCGATTGGTTGCACGAAATCGGTTGATTGAGGCTGAACCGAGATTGATAGCCATGTATCTTCATGGCTTGCGGCTGCCAATCCAAGATGCACTGGCTGTGCATCGAATTGATAGCGTAGGAGATGCGCATATGAGGGCTCAGGCAGTGGAAAAGAGCTTGATGAGAAACAGGGGGTTTCAGAGCAGAGGGGGTTTTACTACGGGCCAGAGTTCAGGGCAGAATTCAGGGGGCAAATTTATGCCTCCAGTAGCGAGGCCGCAGGCATCAGTACCTCCAAGACCAACAGGGTCGAGTGGAACCTCAGGTTCTCAAGCGAGAGTGGGCAGCAACAGGGCTAACATTAGGTGCCATCGGTGTCAGAATTTGGGGCACTATGCCAATGAATGCCCCAAGGCGCGAGCTCAGTTGTATATGGAGGATTATATGGAGGATGAAAATGGAGGAGAGTTCCCTGAGGATGAGGAATTTAATGATGAGCTGTGTGTTATTGATCCGGACCATATTCAAGGGGAGAGCTTGGTGATACGAAGAATGTGTCTGGCGCCGAGATCAGATGAGGATTGGCGTCGACACGACATCTTCACAACGAAATGTTTTGTGGCTGGCAAAACATGTCGTGTTATCATAGACTCCGGCAGTTGGGAGAATGTGATAGCAGAGGAGGCTGTGAAGAAGCTGGGGTTGCAGACAGACCCTCACCCACATCCATATAAGCTCGGTTGGGTGAACCGAAATGCAGATATTCAGGTCAGCCGAAGGTGTAAGTTGTCACTGTGTTTTGGTCCTCATTTCGAGACAACTATTGAGGCGGATGTTGTTCCAATGGATGCTACTCACATCATACTGGGGCGTCCGTGGCAGTTTGATAACAGGGCAGTATACAACGGGTACACCCACAGTTATATGCTGCGTCCAGATGGGAGGAAAGTTATTTTGAAGCCGCTTCAGAAAGTGAGTGGACAGAATACAGTAATTTGTTTACCAAGCACAGAATTCGCTGCGAGTTTGGATGGAGAGGATGTTTGTTTTGCTTTGGTGAGCAAGTCAGGAGACTTCGGCGTGGAAGAGGAGCAAAGGCCAAATATGATTCCTGAGGAGTTGGTGTCTATCTTGGAGGAATTCCGAGATGTTGTATCAAAGGAGCTACCGGCCGGATTACCACCTCTCCGAGATATTCAGCACGGCATTGACCTTATTCCGGGCTCAGTGTTGCCGAATAAGGCTCATTATCGGATGACACCGCAGCAGCATGAGGAATTGCGGAGGCAGGTCCAAGAACTTTTGGACAAGGGGTTCGTACGGGAGAGCATTAGCCCGTGCGCGGTGCCAGCCCTTTTGGTACCGAAGAAGGATGGTACGTGGCGCATGTGTGTCGACAGCCGCGCGGTTAACAAAATTACTGTGAAGTACAGGTTCCCGATACCGAGGTTGGACGACATGCTTGATCAGTTGAGTGGTGCTAAGGTCTTCACGAAGATTGATTTGAAGAGTGGGTACCATCAGATAAGATGAAGCCTGGAGATGAATGGAAGACAGCCTTCAAGACTAAGGAAGGGCTGTATGAATGGTTGGTAATGCCATTCGGGTTGTCCAACGCGCCGAGCACGTTCATGCGCGTAATGAACCAGGTTTACGTCCATTTCTTAGCTCATTTGTGGTTGTCTACTTGATGATATTTTGATATACAGCAGGACAGCCGAAGAGCATGTGGGCCATGTGGCACAGGTTTTGTCAGTGTTACGTGAGAACCAGTTAGTTGCTAACCCAGAGAAGTGCATTTGGATGGTTGGGAGACTGATTTTTCTGGGGTACGTTGTGACTGGAGAGGGGATTCTCCCAGATAGGAATAAGGTGCATGCAATTGTGGAATGGCCAGTACCATCAACCTTGACAGAATTGAGATCCTTTTTGGGTCTTGCAGGGTTTTATCGCAGGTTTGTCAAGGGGTACAGTGAGCTGGCTGCACCTTTAACGGAATTGTTGAAAGGAGCCAGATTCGGGTGGAATGATGCCGCACAGGAGGCATTTGATGGGCTGAAAGTCAGATTGACCGAAGCTCCTTTATTGGGTCTTCCTGATTTTGATAGAGTTTTTGAGGTGGATTGTGATGCTTCGAAGACTGGAATTGGGGCAGTGCTTAACCAGGAAGGAAGACCAGTTGCATACTTCAGTGAGAAGCTGGGAGGAGCTAAACTGGCTTATTCGGTTTATGATCTGGAATTGTACGCCATTGTGAGATCCTTGCAGCATTGGCGCCACTACTTGATTCAGCGGGAGTTTGTACTGTATTCAGACCATCAGGCGCTGAAGTTCTTACAGGGTCAGCATAAACTGAGTTCAAGGCATGCGAAGTGGGTGAGTGCCTTGCAGGAATACACTTTTAGCATCAAGCACAAGTCTGGTACGTTGAATAGAGTGGCTGATGCTTTGAGTAGGCGGAGCTTGTTGATTGGCGCTATGCATGTGTACACTCTCGGCTTTGAGAGTGTAAGGGAGGACATTCGTGTGGATGAGCACTTCAAGGAGATTTTGTCCAAAATTGAGGCGGGGGAGCGAACTGATTTCGTTCTCCATGATGGATATTTGTTTCGAGGTAACTGCTTATGTGTTCCGGATACGTCTCTCGTGTGTTGATCATCCAGGAACTGCATAACCAGGGTCACTTCGGAAGGGATAAAACAGCCTGGTTGATTCGGCAGCGGTTTTATTGGCCTGGTCTTGACCGAGATGTCAAGGCTTTTGTGAAGAGGTGCAGGTTGTGTCAAGAGTCGAAGGGGACAGACACGAACCAAGGTATGTACACGCCTTTACCTATCCCAGAGGCACCATGGCGAGATGTTTCTATGGACTTGTTGTAGGATTGCCACGGACAGCAAGGGGACTGGATTCGATTATGGTGATTGTGGATCGGTTCAGTAAGGTGGCGTGTTTCTTGCCATGCAAAACCACTTTTGATGCGTCAAAGGTTGCTGACTTATATTTGCTTCAGTGGTTCGACATTTTGGTATACCGGCATCCATAGTGTCAGACAGGGACAGCAAGTTTATGGGACACTTCTGGCGAGAGCTGTGGAAGAAGTTGGGCACAAAGTTGAAATTCAGCAGTCCTTATCATCCTCAGACGGATGGACAGACTGAAGTTGTCAACCGTAGCTTGGGTAATCTGTTGCGGGCAAATGTGCATGAATTCAGGAGCTGGGATTTGTGTTTGCCGAAGATTGAGTTTGAGTTCAACTCTTCAGTGAACCGTTCTACAGGGTTTGCTCCGTTTCAGATACTGTTTGGGTTCTTGCCAAGAGGTCCTTTGGATGTTCTGCCAGTTGAGTCGCCAGAGAAGATGAGTCAGAAGGTTGAAGATAGAGTGTCTGACTTGCAGGAGATACATGCGACTGTTAGAGCCAAATTGGAGCAGACTTACGCCAAATACAAGGCGAAAGCTGATCAGCAGCGTCGGCAACAGTCCTTTGAAGTGGGCGATTTGGTATGGGTTTACTTACCGAGGGAGCGGTATCCAAAGGGAGCTTTAACGAAGCTCAAGCCGAAGAAGATAGGTCCATGCCAGGTATTGGAGAAATTTGGTGACAATGCCTATCGGGTTGAGTTACCAGATGATGTCTTTATTTCGGATGTGTTCAACATTCGGCATCTGACCCCTTATGCAGGAGAGAATGCGAGCTTGAGGTCAAGCTTTTCAGAGGAAGGGGAGAGTGATGAGGACATCACTTCGGACCAGAGTTTGGGTCAGTCGAACCAGTCCTTGGATGTTCCTGTACCAGCATCCCAGAGTCAGCAGGCCACGTCAGGGAAGACTACACCAGATAATCTACGAAGGTCCAAGAGGTTGCAGAACAAACGGGCTTAAAATTTTCTGTGTCGGATTGGGCCCAAACTTGGCTGGTCACATGGAAACGGGCTGATGATTAAAAGTCATCGCCTTTGGCGATGAGCTGCTGTGGATTTTGGCCATCCGGGCTCGTTTAATAGGAGTTTTAGGCCTTTTTTTCGTTTTAATGGCATAGTTGTAATTTTATTGAACTTCTGGTTTTAGGGTTTGGTCTCTTTTATTTAAGCTTGGTTTTGGGGGCGGCCGCAGAGGCATTGAACGATGAAAATTTTATGCTATTTCTCTTTTCTTTTCTGATTCCAAACAATTGAATTGAAAATTCGATTGATCTTCCTTTGAAACTTCGGATTGTGAGTGATCAAATTCGAAGCTCTTCTTTCTCTTTCTTGTCAAGATTTGAGCCAAACCAGAACGAATTCTTTTCTCGCAGATTAGATCGTTCTTGAGTTGCAGGCGTTTGAATATCGCCCTGCATCACATCTCCTCCATCGCTGCTCTATCGATGGCACTTCTCTGTCGTATCTCCTTTATCTCATGCTTAAGTCTGCGAACACATGTATCATGAACACCATCTGCAACATCATGCGTATATTACTCACCTTAGATAACTGAGTGGATATAACTCCAACTCTATAACCTCTTACTCGACCGTAGCGCTCCGGTTCCATCAGCTATATAAACACCTCGGCCTCGATGTGACTATTATGCGTAGATGTTGTAGAGTCATCGATAGCAATAAGAGATGTAGCTTTGTCCTATATTAATTTAGAAAAATTAGCTAGATCTTACTAAATAATAAAATTAAATTAAAATTATTGCACAAAATAAATTATAATAAATAATTACATATAAGTCTCTCGACTCATTTCTGACAAAAGTGCCATTATGGTGAGTATTAGTCATCCGATAAAACTCAACATTATCGGATTTTTGCTCATGCTCATTCATTTACAAAAAAAAATATAATATGTAAATAATTTAAGTTTGCATGTTAGCCACCTTGACCTCGTGCAAACAATAGCAAGGCATTCACTGTGATAACATATTTTTGGCTTTGAAACCATCTTTTAAGTATGCATGTTATCCATCTTGAGCAAGATAAATGTCTATGATGCACTGAATATTTTCTTTTAATAACCAAATCAATATATTTTAAATAAAATAACAATATCAAAAAAAATAAGTCAGCCTCTTGAAGGCCTTGCAATGCATAGCAATATATTAAAGATGTCCAGAAGAGAAGACCCCTCCATGTGCAGCTCATTAAGGCAGGCGAGTACAAAAATCAATGCAGTCTTAGTAGGCTTGAAAGGCATTAGGCAGCAACTCCTTGAAATTTTCAACTTAAACTACAGTTGGATGCACTGTATCAGGACCCTTTTTTTCATTCTCCATCCATGTCCTCTATCATAGAAGATTTTGCAGAATAATCTATTTGGTTTCTTAGATACTCACAACATCAGGTCCAAACCAATGAATGGGATGGCCACACACACTGACCTATTTTCAAGTATTCTGGTCCAAATCAGCCTGTTGTAAGAATGAGAACATAATTAAAGTTGGAAGGGTAAGCTCTTGTCATGGATAGGAGGCTGATTCTTCTCAATGAAGCTTTTACCATCCTCATCTTCTATTTCATGTTCAGGCTTCCAATTTGGATTCAAGAAAGAATGGATAAAATCCAAAAGATATTTTCTTGAAAATATAAAAAGCAAAGTTAGTGATTGTCACTGTTTTATTAATTTTAAAAATGATATACAAAGTAAAAAAGAAAGAAGAATTCAAAATTCAAAAATTTACCGGCTCTCCTCTCAAACTGGACCTAAAAATATTTCTTTTTACAATGTAAAAAAGAAAGAGTAACCTTTAGATTAAATTATACAGGTAAGAGAGTACAAACATTTAACAGATTAATTAGGTTTAGCATACAAATTTTCTTACTTAATATCTAAAAATATCTTTCATTACTTTTTATATATAACATTAGCACTGTAGATGGCTCTAGACACAGCCAACACAAGTTAAGAGTCTCACAAACAGAGACTTTTTAAAGAGTTTCTTCAAATTTAATAATCAAGAAGGAAAATTCTCCAAATTTTTAGAGATTGTAAAAAAGGGTGAATGGAGAAACTGAAATTGTAAATAGTCACATAAACCAAATCAAATGCAGTTCTTTGTACAGTTCTTGGTACATACATACCTGGGGTTTTGTTGACATAGATATAGATAATGATAAGAATAAGGACAAGGACCGAGAAAGATTAAGTTAAGGATAAGCGTTATTTGCACTCTCTCTGTGGATGAATAGCAAATACGCCACATGATACGATAAGCCTTGATCGAGTTTGCACCAAAGCACTAATGAAAACTCGATTATAAACAAGAATTATTTGTTTGTTGATCTGTTTTTGGATCTATATATATTATTGAGAGAGTTATCTTCTTTATAACCATTGCTCTATTAACAATGACCTATCGTTATCACACCTTAAGCAATATAGAATGACCATTCAGTTACAATATGAATGATCATAGAAAACTTAGAAACTTACACCAACTAAATTACCATTACTCAAATTAATGATCATAATGGTCATAGAATACCGAGACTAAGAGGTTACACCAACTAAATTGCCATTACTCACCATTCACTTACAAAATATGAATGGTCATAGAAGACCAAGAGACCAGTTCTCTAAACACATCCACAAACACCTACTTAGTTTATTTAAACAAAATCTCAATAATCTTCCACTTGTTTAAAATAAACTAAGTCCACATCAGAAATTAAAAACAAGGAGAATACAGCTAGGTATCTTTCGATTTGAGCCTAACCTTAGTAAAAATATCACAAAGCTTTAACGAAATTTCAGGTAGCATAAACGCTTTGAACTAGTTATTCCTTGTGTCAAAACCAGTGATACTTCACACACACTCCTTAGAGTTTTTTGTCTACACCACTCGCTTAGCATAATTTATGGCCATGTGCTTATCCTATTTCATGAACCTTTTCATGAAAAAAACTCCAACTCTCACTTGAGACGGCACCATCTCAAGGTTCACATAGGTGAAGTTATTTCAGTATCTCTGTTACAACAGATACTTATCCATATGACTGAACTTCATTAAGAGTTTAAAAAACTCAGCCCTCCAACTTGTAACAGTCAGCACTATACACTAAGTGTAGCTATAACCACTTATCAATGACTTGTTGTTATCCATTGAACCTAAGACTAGTCATTTCCTAGTATTAGGTTGGGTTGCCATCATTGGTGGACTTTTACTCAAGGACTTTTGACCCATCCCTCTGGAAGTCATCTTTACTAAATCTCTTATAAGAGGTTTAGTAAGTGGATCAGCTAAATTATAGCTTGATCGCACAAAAGTAAAAGAAATTATTCCTTTTTTGATTAATTTTCTCACATACTCATATCTTAGACTAATGTGTCTAGACTTGCCATTGTACACTTCGTTGTACGCTGTGGCTAAAGTGGCTTAGTTATCACAATATATCGATACGGTTGAAATATTCTTACAAGCCAACGAAATTTTTAATAGAAGATCCCTTAATCATTCAGCCTCATATCTTGCTGAAGCTAAAACCACAAACTCTAACTCTATTGTTGAGTGCGTAATACAAGTTTGTTTCTTAGATTTTCAAGATATTGCATCACCTGCTAATGTAAACACCCAACCAGTGGTAGATTTACTATCTCCCATACTCGATATCCAACTTGCATTGGTACATCCTTCCAATACAGCAAAAATTTAGAGTATTGTAGACCTAGTCTTTTAGTTTTCAAAAGATAATCAAAGACTCTACCAACAGCCTTCCAATGTTCTACACTCGGGTTGCTAGTAAACCTACTCAGCTTACGACTGCAAATGCTATATCGGGTCTAGTGCATTGCATCAAATACATTAGACAACCAATAGCACTTGCATACTCAAGTTGAGGCATGGCTCGTCCACTATTCTTTTCAAGCTTTAGACTTAGATCAAATAGGGTATTCACTTCTTTGAACTTTAAATGTTTGAACATGTATAACACTTTCTCAACATAATGTGATTGACCAAGTTCAAAACCCCCACTATTTTGTTTCACTTTGATGCCCAAAATAGTATCAAATTGTTCAAGATTTTTCATCTTGAAAGTAAATGATAGAAACCTCTTCGTTTCTTGTATGCCTTTCAATTCATTGCTAATGATCATCAACATAAAGGAACACATATACTACAAAGCCACCATACACTTTAGCATATAAACACTTGTCAGAAACGTTATAAACAAATCCATTTGAGAGGATGACTGAGTCAAACTTCTCGTGCCATTATTTGGGCGCTTGTTTCAATCCATACAAGGATTTAACAAGCTTGCATACTTTATGTTCATTATCCGGTAGAACAAAATCCTTTGGTTATTCCATATAGACCTACTCATCGAGATCACCATTTAGAAATACTGTTTGACATCCATTTGATGAATATAAAGGTTGTGTAATGAAGTCAATGCAAACAAGACTCTAATTGTTGTTATTCTAGCTACATGTGCATATGTATCAAAATATTCATTTTTTTTCGAAAACCTTTAGCTACTAGTCTCGCCTTATAAATGTTTAAAGTACCATCACTATGATACTTCTTTTTAAACACCCATTTACAACCAATAGGCTTAGACCCTTTGGGTAAATCGATAAGCTTCCAAGTATGGTTTGACATAATAGAATCCATCTCATCTTGAATAGCTTCCTTTCAAAAAGCAGAATCTCTCGAAGCCATTGCTTCCTTAAAGGTTTTAGGATTGTCTTTCACTTGAAGAACAATAGGTACCTTATGAATAAAATTCTCTCAACTTTTTTTATCAAATAGAAAGAAATGAGTTGAAAATCTATCTCTTCGGGCCCTAAATTTTTAACTTTTTGGATTCTCTTACTTTTTTGAAGTTTTGGTTGTTCTTCTTCAACAACCTTTGAAGTATTCTCCTTGCAAGAATCTTCATTTGTAGAACTTTGAGAATTCTTTCCGAAAGTGATCAAAGTCTCAAAGAACTCCACATCTTTAGATTCTATTATCACATTAAACTCCAAATTAAGGAGCCTATAGGCTTTGCTATTTGTAACATATCCTACAAAAGTGCATCTAAGTCCACGAGAATCAAACTTGGTCCTTTTAGAATCAATGTTCTTATAATAAGCAAGACACCTTCACACTTTAAAATAGCCTATATTAGGCTTTCTGTCTTTTCATAACTCATATGGAGAGGTCTTATTCTTTTTAGTAGAATTCTATTAAGAATATGACATGCAGATAATAATGCTTCATCCCATAAATTAAAAAGCAACTTGGCATGCAACAACATAGCATTTATCATCTCTAGAAATGTTCTATTTTTATGTTTTACTAAAGCATTTTGTTCAGGTGTGCGTGGTGTTGAACACTCATGTATGATTCCATTTTGTTCATAAAAGATATTAAAATCATTAGAAAAATATTCTTCACCCCTATCACTTCTAAGAATTCTAATATTTCTACCTAATTGATTTTCAACTTCTACTTTATAAAATTTAAAAGCATGAAAAGCCTCATCTTTGTACTTAAGTAAGTAAATGTGTGTATATCTAAAGTAATCATCAATAAAAGTAATGAAATATCTATTACCACCTCTAGTTATCATACCATTTAACTCACAAATATCACTATGCACAAGTTCTAGCAAACTAGTATTTCTCTCTACACTATGAAATGACTTCTTAGTCATCTTTGATTTAATACAAATTTTATATTTATTAAACTTATCAACATTGCAAGAAATCATGCCATATTTAATTAATCTTTTTATAGTGCTAATACCAATATGTGCTAATCTACTATGCCATAAAGTGACAAAATTATCAATATAAGCAGAAGACATATTATTATTATTATTATTGTCAACAATACAAAGCTTGACCATTCCATCAGTAGAATAGCCTTTTCAACAACAACACCATTACAGGATAGTATAAGTTTTTCCGACTCAAATACACTTTTAATCCTCGGTTTTCTCAATAAATTCTTACTAACAAGATTCCTCATCATATTCGGCATATACAACACATTGATTAAAGTGATCTTCTTGTCGGATGTGAAGTGAAGATCCATGCTTCCTTTTCCAAGCACCTTGGACTGGCCTTCATTGCCTATTTGAATTTCTTGTCCATCGATGATATCTACATAAGTCTTAAAAATTAACTTATCATAGGAAACATGGATGGTGGCATAAGTATCATACCACCAACCAGGAACCTTGCCTCTAACCACCATGACTTCGCTCACGGTGGTGACAATCTCATCATCTACTTCGATTGCATTTGCCTTATTGGCTTGCCCTTTTCAGTGCCTGCAATCACAAGCAAAGTGCCTATGTTTACCACAAACAAAGCAACTCACATTGGACTTATTTTTGTTGGATTTCTTAAACTTATCTTGATCCCTTTTAGGACCGAGTTTATTCTCTTTCATTTTCTTAAACTTCTTATGATTGCTTATAGCATTTGTCTTTGAAATTTCAATGTCTATTTTTTCAAGCTTTTCACGCACCCTCAATTCCTTCTCGATTCGAAGGTGTTTTTGTAATTGTTCTAATGAAGAATCCTTGGAGTTGTGAAGAAGTTTCTTCCTAAATCCATTCCAAGATGGTGGCAACTTTGCAATAATTGTATTGACTTGAAAAGGTTTGGGAACTTCTATCTTTACAGCTTTCAACTTGTTGATAATAATCTGCAACTCATGCACTTGTGCAAGAATTTCTTTCACATCATTCATCTTGAAATCAAAATATTTAGAGATAAGAAATTTCTTAGTACCTTCTTCCTCAGCCTTATACTTGAATTCTAATGCATTCCAAATCTTTCGCGAAAATTGTGTGTTGGTGTAGAGGTCATAGAGGTGATCTGACAATGCGTTGAGAATGTGTCCATGATATATAAGTTCATCTTCATGCCTCTTCTTTCTTTCAGTCTTGAGTTTATCAGAGTCCTCTGTGGTGGATTCAAAAATTGAGGCCAAATCTGGATCCAACACATAGAAGATCTTCAACGCCGTAAGTAAGAACTTGAGTTTGTCTTGCCATCGTGTGAAATTGGTGCCATCAAAACGATCCAATCTCACGATGTCTTAGTTCATGAGTTTGATTGTGGATACAGTAGTCTCGGTTTTCATACAAATAACACTTAAGATTGTTGAAGTAGATATAGATAATGATAAGAATAAGGATAAGGACCGAGAGAGATTAAGTTAAGGATAGGCTTGAATCATGCACAGAACACTTTTCTTAAGCATTATTTGCATCCTCTCAAATGTTTTGTGGAAGAATAGCAAATACGCCATAGGATACGACAAGCCTTGATCGAGTTTGCACCAAAGCATTAATGAAAACTCGATTGTAGACAAAAACTTTTTCTTACACTCTTTTGATTTTATTTATGTGTGGATCTATTTTTGAATCTATATACTATTGAGAGAGTTAACTTCTTTATATAGTTATTGCTCTATTAACAATGGCCTACTGTTATCACACCTTAAGCAATATAGAATGGCCACTGATAACTAAAATTGCCATTATTCAAGTTAATGACCATTCATAAATATGAATGGTCATAAAAGACCTAGAGACCAAGAGGTTACACCAACTAAATTATCATTACTCAAATTAATGACCATTCAGTTACAAATATGAATGGTCATAGAAGACCAAGAGACCAAGAGGTTACACCAACTAAATTGCCATTACTCAAATTAATGACCATTCAGTACAAATATGAATGGTCATAGATGATCAAGAAGTTACCGTTCTCTAAACACATCTACAAATACATACTTAGTTTATTTAAACAAAATCTCAATAAGTTCGACTGCGAATGCAGATACAGAGAGGGAAGAAGAAGAGGAGGAGATCGGAGCCATCGGACCAGTCTCTTGTCCACAAAGAGAAGGAGGCTGGAGCCAATAAACAGAGGATAGGATCATCTAAGAGCTGTTAGAGGATCCAAAAACAACAAATCTTGTAGGTCGAAAGCTTTACCTTGGGAGATAAGGGGTTTATGGAAGAGTTGGAGGAGAGGGATGTTGAGGACGTGAGGAAGGTGAGGTCGGCAGTAGAGGTCCGTGGTAGTGAAGGTCGCCGACAGCACCATCGATGGGGACGAGAAGGCAGTGAGATCAGCGGAGGAAGAAAGTGGGAGCTAGGGCATAGTGAGGACATCAGCGAAGCCGGCTAGATTGGGGGAGGAGGAAAAGTAGGAGCTAGGGCATAGTGGGGAGATCCACGGAGCCAGATCGAGGGAGGGGAAAAAGTCAGAGCTAGGGCATAGTGATCAGGATGAGATCGGTGGAGACAAATCGCGCGGGGAAGGGTAAGCATCGTCATATCCCGATGCTAATAAGCGTCATGAAGCTCATTAGCTGCCGACGCTTTTTAAAAGCATCAGCAGGCTGCAGGAGTTCTCGATGCTCCCCCCTAGCGATGGAAAAAAAAGAGTTGCTATAGTGATATTTTACTGTAGTGTCGACAGGAGGAGCTCGTACCGATGTCACTGGCATTCAGGAACTAGATGAGTTTCATCTGGAGATTGGCAGCCTTTTTGGTGCAGCGGTGCAAAGGCATTCATTGTATCAATAAAGCTGATAGCTTTGAAGGATTCATCAGCTTTAGTGCTAGCTTTTGATGATTCATCAGCTTTGGAGCATCTAAGTGCCTTAAGTTCTAACTTCTTAACCATTTTTCTACTAAAAAATACTCCTACTAAGCCGCATAGATCCAAAGATTCCATACTAAGAGACCTTAGGTTCAGAGACTTTTTCACTTTGATGACACCACTATATCTCTTTACCATTAGTCTAAGATTGGTTAGCAAGAAAGTGTAGAGATGTAGAGCATTTGGCTCAACACATATAAATCGAAGCTCAACTAAGTCAGGTGTACATATGGTTAAAGAGCATGGAAAGTCTGAAATTGTCCAACAATATATCCTCAACTTTAAGAGATGAATCTTTGGATCCTTGAGGCTGCCAACCCCAATCAAATTAAGAACTTGGAGGAAAGAAAAACATTCGTTCAATTTCTCAAGGTCCTCATCATTTAGTCTAAAAAAAAATTAAAATTTTAACATTCAAAAATTTTTACTTTTTCTTTTCAGTTCATAAACTTTTGATGTTTTTTTTTCTTTTGTTCATGGAGTTCTGTAATATTGTACAGAATTTGTAACTCAAATGATGTAATTTTTTCAAACAGTAATGAAATAACAATAATTTTCTCATTACATTATGTTTGTTGTATATTAGTTGTTATATTTTGTTCGTAAATATTAAATTTCTAAATGGATATCATGATGTTTTATAGGGATATTATGTTTCATGACAAGGTAGTGTAGTTTTTAATTAGAATGTCATAATTTTATAAGTAGGGTATCATAATTTTACAACTAGAATATTATGATTTTTTTAGACCTATGTTAGAAATCAATGCTTTGCCACATCCCCCATCTGCGGCACATCCCTGCCCCACTCCTCCACCTTCAAACTTTCCGCCATGCACTTGATCACCACCACTGCCCTGCCTTCATCCATTATATATATATGTACCTAATTTTTAGAAGAATTTCATCATCGAAGCCAAAGAAGCAAAGGATTTGGGGGACTAGGACGGCAGAGATCTCAGGATCCGGCGATGAGGTGATGGCCTTACTGGAGAAAGACGGAAATGATTTGCGAGATTTAGTATCAACTCTTTTTTTTAAAGCTAGATATAGAATTCTCCATAGCCACCATGCAGAGAGGAGTTGATGGGAACCACAGGCGAGATGAGGCCTCAAAGAACGAAACAAAGAGTTTCTTTTTGTATAAAAGAAAGAGGAAATGGCCTCAATTTTAAGGGAGTGAAACTCGAATGATGGAAGAGGGGAGTCCATATCCATGTTAAGGCAAAGCATCATAACATTTCAGAAAGATTATCAATATAAACCAAAAAAAATTACGATACCATAGTTATAAAATTACAATACCATAGTTATAAAATTACGACACCGTAGTTATAAAATTATGACATCCCTATCTCTGATATAGGCCAAAAACACGTTATGGTATCTTAGTTGTAAAATTATGATACTTTAGTTGTAAAATTATGATACTGTAGTTATAAAATTACGATACTCATTCAGCAAACATTAAGGCAAAACTTTACGACATCGTGGTTGAAAAAATTACGACATTCTATTATAAAATTATAATACTGTAGTTATAAAATTACGATATCGCTAGAAGATTTATGGTTTAAGCCAAAAATATTATAATATCTTAATTATAAAGTTACGATGTCCTAATTAAAAATCTATAATATCTATTCAAAAAATATAAATATAAATTTTAAAAAAGTTAAATAAATATTAATACATGATTTGATCATAACTTAAGATTCTATTCTTTCTATTCCGTTTTGTTTCATCGCATGTAGGATGCATACATGAATTAATAAAAATTGATGGGCCATTCACAAAGAATTTACTGTATTGAAAATGATGTATTTATTTTTTTATTTTTTAATTCATGAGGATAAAAAAAATAATGATAAAGCAAAATGTTCTTATTCCGTTGTACATTGAAAGATGCTTCAAGGCGTCATCACTTAAAGCTCACCCGTCCCGTTGTACATTATTGAAAGATGCTTCAAGGCTTCAAGGCGTCGTCACTTAAAGCTCACCCGTCCCATTATACATTATTGAAAGATGCTTCAAGGCTTCAAGGTGTCGTCACTTAAAGCTCACCCGTCCCGTTATACATTATTGAAGCGATTGCTACAGTGTCTATCCTCTGTTCCTTATGCTTTAAGATTCCTGCTCTGGCTATCTTGGGCTTGATCTCCGGCGATCATCGCTGCTTTCATCGTGTGTTCTTCTCTGGACGATGGCACAAGCTGCTCCCTCCCCTCCTGCTACAGCTGATGGTGCATCGGGTGGCCGGACTGCATGGAGTCGACCTACGGAAAGCTGGTTTGTGTGGTCTGCTCCCTCTCCGTCTCCGACCGAGATTACCAATTTGGAGCTCCGCTTCCCTGAGATCGTCCAAGCTCCCGCTGAAGCCCTGGCTGATAAGGCCAGCAGATGGGAGTTGAATGCCATCCTTGCAATGAGTATTAATCGATGGGTGCCGCCGGACATCATTCGGGAGCTCCGGCGAGGTGGTGTACCTGGGGAAGTCGAAGCTATTTGCTTGGCTCACATGTGTTTCATCCATCGATTCTCCGACATTAATGCCAAGCTGATGGTGCTCGGGCGGCTGTGGGTTGTTAACGGACAACCCATAGCCACTGAAGAATGGAGTGCTGAATTCGTCCCAGCTGAGGACTCTGTTCCCAGGGCCCTGCTTTGGATTCGGTTGCCGCTCTTGCCGATGGAATTCTGGACCGATGAAATCCTTCGTACAATCATTTCACCAGTGGGGGAATTCCTCTTCTCAGATCCTTCAACCAAGGCAAAGAATCGAGGCAGATTTGCTCGTTTGTGTGTGCGTGTCGATCTCAGCGAGCCTCTTCGCCCTGGATCCAGAGTTTGAGGTAGACGAGATCCATTTTGGCAGCAGTATTCATATGAACATCTTGAAGGAATTTGTGGGCAATGTGGTTCACTGCACTACTCCGGTCCCTGCTCGCCCCTGCCGGATGCTAGCCCCTCTTCGCTGGAAACCAAGTTTGGCCATGGATGGCTGCGCTTAGGCAGCGTCGGCCTTCCCCTGGTTCAGCTGACAACTTGAGGAGGAAGAAGCAGTCGTCTGGGCATGGTGCTTCTGCTGAGCCATAGTCTTCGCCTGGGAAGATGTCATCTTCCTCTGCTCGAATGGTCGCGGAGGAGGGCTGGCAAGCTCCGCTGAAGGTGGCCCAGAGACGTTTGTCCAGACCCCTCTCGGTGGTGGACTCCTCTGGCTCGGGGTCTGTTAGGGCTGCTAGCCCTGTTACTGTGCCAGGCACTGTGGACCATGCCGGTTTCTCTGAGACAACTCCTGAGAGCTCCAATGTTCAGAAATCTTTGATGTCCCAAGTGCCAACATTGAACCCTTTCTCTCTTCTTGGTTCAGATAAGTGGGCTGGGCAGTCCACGGTTAGTAGGGATACTTGCTCTGGCCCATCGAAGCGGGCGAGGCCGGAGCAGAGTACAATCCAGCGAGCAGTATCCAAAAATATAAAAGGGAAAGGAAAAGCTATGTTATCTGCCTCCAAGCTTACTCAGGCTAATGCCATCCCTATAGACACAATGGATAGTCTTGGTGCAGTGAATGGAAAGTGCTCTAGGGCAACCTTATCTCGGGACAAGGATGCTACTCCTGAACTACCCTAGGTGCAGGTCATAATCATGATCTCGTTCTCTCTCATCTCAAGAGAGCCATTGGTGGGTAGGGAAAGGACATTTCTATTGATGTTATGGAGACTGCTCAGCTGATAGTTACTTCTGGATATTCAGCTGAAGTGTTGAGAAATTATTGAAACATAATTGCCCCAACTTTATTGATTTTGATGATTTCCAAAAGCCATGAGTACCTTAAAGAATACAATATGTTATTTATCAAAAACCTTGAGCTTATTCAAATTGAAAGGAATGAACTATCAATGGTCATATTAAAGAGTTTTGAATCATTAGAAAAAGAAATTTCAAGTTCTATGCTTAAAAGAATTCAAAAGGAATTTTACACTTTATATTTCAATCGATGAATTCTTGAAACATGTCTTGAATCCATGATAAACGTCATATTTAATGTATTCAAGTCAAATTTATATTTTAAATTTAATTGGGACAAGTTTTAAAGTCAATCAGAACATTTTTCTGATTTTTGTATCGGTCCCGAGCCGACTCAAGGGTTTCCGAGTCGACTCCCCAAATTGTCTGAGTTTCTCGAGTCGACCCTTGGTTTTCAAGAGTCGACCCCTGAATTCTTGCGAGCCGACTCCTGTCTGTGCGAGCCGACTCCGCTCAAACAACAGAACCCATTTTTTGAGCACTTCTCGAGTCGACTCCCCATTTTCCTCGAGTCGACTCCCGACTTTCGGAGCCGACACTTTGTTTTCGCGAGTCGACCCCTCAATGGTTAAAATGTTTCTATTTTTGGTAATCGACCTCGAGCCGACTCCCTCAGAGCTCGAGTCGACTCCGCGAATTCTGGGCGCAATTTTTAACGATGACACATCAGCCCCAACGGTAAGATTTTTGAATAACGGCTATTTTTCTTGTCTCTAACGGATATATTTTTGCAGATTCTATAAATAGAGGAGTTCTTTTCAAATCAAAACAAAGAGAAAATCAAAAAGAGAGAAAAGAATATCATTTGAAAAGAGGGAAAAACAGAGCATATTGGAAAAATCTTTTAGCTCAAAGAAGATTCAAAAGGAGTGAAATCCAAGTGAAAGTTTCGTCTACTCCTTCTCATCATTCCACAAAAGTCAGAAGAAAATCCAAGTGCGTTTCAAAGATCAAATCGGCGGATTTTCAAAAGAGGAAAAAGCTTCATCTCAACTCCAAAGTCTTCAACGGTCAAGAATCTAGCTGAGGCGTGATTCAACACTTCAAGAGGAGTTGAAGAGAAGAAGGAAGAAAGCCCAAGCATCTACCATCTGCAAATACAATCAGGCTTTTCTAACCTTTTATATTTTGTACTTATTTGTATATTTGCTCAAGGGGAGCATTTTGTTCAAACACTTCATTATTATTTGTTTGCTGATTCAATCAGTGGATTGAATTAGTGGAGGTTGGTATACCTCGTTACAAGCCGGAGTGCTTGTGTTGGGTTAGTTGTGAGCCCGAAAACAACGTGTAGGGTTTTGTGCTGGTAAGCCCGAGTTAAAACCAGCTGGGTTCGTTGTGCACCCGGTAAAACAACAAGTTTGAGTTGTGAGCTTGGAAAACAACTCGGCTGTAATCTAGAGAGATTATAGTGTGGACCCAAGTGAATCTTGGGAGTGGACGTAGGTGTTGGTTGCACCGAACCACTATAAAATTATCTTGTGTTTGCCGTGCCTTATTTTCTCTTCTCTATCTCTCTTATTAACTGCTTGTTATTGCTTATTAGTCCTCACTTGCACATCTTGCTAACTAATCAATTAAAGTTAAAAAGTCTTAAATTTTTAAGAACCCAATTCACCCCCCCCTCTTGGGTTGCCATCTGGGCCAACAATTGGTATCAGAGCAAGTGCTCATTTAGAATTTGATCTCACGATCAAGGGCTAAAGATCCATATGGCAACACAAAGTGGTTCAAGTTTTGCTGAAGGTCATTCTACGAATAGACCTCCACTTTTTAATGGCTCAAACTATTCTTATTGGAAAGCTAGAATGAGGATATTCATTCAAGCTTCTGATTATGAGCTTTGGGGTGTTGGACCTAGTACACCCACACACCTTATTGATGGCACTATTGTTCCTAAACCCGAAAGGGATTGGAATGATAATGATAGGAGAATGGCTCAACTTAATGCTAAAGCCATTAATATTTATATTGTTCCTTAGATTCAAATGAATTCAACCGAATCTCAACTTGTAATTCCGCAAAAGAAATTTGGGATAGGTTGGAAATTACACATGAAGGAACAAACCAAGTAAAGGAATCAAAAATAAATATTTTGGTTCATAAATATGAATTGTTTACAATGGAACAAACTGAAACCATCACATGCATGTTCACTAGATTCACTGATATTGTGAATGGTTTGAAAAGTCTTGGTAGAATTTATTCTAATGCTGATCTTGTGCGCAAAATTCTTAGGTCACTACCAAGATCGTGGGAAGCAAAAGTCACTGCATCCAAGAAGCAAAGGACCTCAATGCACTACCTTAGAGGAGCTTCTAGGATCCTTAATGACCCACGAGTTGACAATGAAGCAGCATGTTGAGGAGGAAACAAAAAGAAGAAAAAACTCTTGCCCTCAAGACTGCAGAAATGGAAGAGAGCAGCAGTGAAAGTAATGATGAAGATGATGAGGAAACTGCTCTCTTGGCCAAAAATTCAGAAGATTTATGAGAAAAAGGCCCTTCCATAAAAAGAAATTTGGAGCAAGATTTGAAGGAGAAAAGGATAAGAAAAAGGACAAGGAGAAAGAAAAAGAAAGAGCCCTTAGTATGTTATGAGTGCAAAAAGCCAGGGCACTTTAATATGATTGTCCTTTGCTGAAAAAGGCCTACAAGAAAAAGAAGAAAGCATACATGGCAACATGGTCTGATGAATCTTCCTCGTCGAAAGAAGAAGAGCAAAAGGAAGTTGCCAATATTTGCTTCATGGCCAACGACGACGACAACGACAATGAGGTAAGTTCTGAAAACTCAAATGATGATTTTACATTTGATGAAATGTTTGAGGCTTTCAATGAACTTATGATTGATTTTAAATCTTAAAAAAAAGTATAAGTTTTGAAAAATGACAATATTAGTTTAGCTAAAAGTAAAAATGAATTAGCTTTAGAAGTTAAGAACTTAACTAATGAAAAAGAAGAACTTAGGAAAGAAAGAGATAATCTTAATCAAGAAAAAGATTTATTAAAATCTGAAACTAAAAACTCAACTAAAGATTTAAAAGATCAATAGAAACTTTAGCTTTAGATAAAGAACAGCAAGCTAAAGAAATTGACTCTCTTAAGAAAGATGTTAAAAAATATAAAGACATTGTTGAGAAATTCACTTTAAGTTCAACTAAACTTAACATGATCCTAGATAGTCAAAAAGCTGTTTTTGACAAAGCTGGTTTAGGATATAACACATTAAGAAACAGAAATCTCTAAAGAATATTTTTATAAAAGCCAACCAAAGTAATATAACTTGTTTTAAATGTAATGAAAAAGGTCACAAATCCTTTGAATGCAAAACGTTAAAGAATAACAACAAGTTAAATATTAAAGCTAAGAAAATATGGGTTCCGAAAGGAACAATTTTTATTGCTGCTAACCATGAAGGACCCAAGAAAGCTTGGGTACCTAAGCATAAAGTTTGATGATATTGCAGGAATGTCTTGTAGCCAAAAGATCAAAGAAAAAGTGGTACCTTGATAGTGGCTGCTCAAGACATATGACGGGTGACAAAGATGAATTCATCACCCTAGAAGAAAAGAAAGGTGGAGTTGTGACGTTTGGCGATAACGGTAAAGGTCAAATTATGGGCCTTGGTAAAGTTCGCATAACTCCATCTATAGTTATTGATAATGTACTTTATGTTAATGGTTTGAAGCATAATCTAATTAGCATAAGCCAATTATGTGATAAAAACTTTAATGTTTCATTTAAATCTTCTATATGCACTGTAACTAATTCTATTGATGATAGCATTGTTTTTACTGGTTATAGACATGGCAATGTTTACTTAGTTGACTTAGAAAAAATTATCTTTGAGTGATCATTGCCTAATTGCTGACAATGCTAACATAAATGATATTAGTTGGTTGTGGCATCGTAGATTAGGTCATGCAAGCACACACCTTATTTCAAAACTAATTAAAATGGATTTAGTTAAAGGATTACCTAAATTAGATTTTGAAAATAATAAAATATGTGATGCATGTCAATTTGGAAAACAAACTAGAAGTTCTTTAAATCTAAAAACATTGTTTCAACTTCTAGGGCACTAGAGCTACTTCACATGGACCTATTTGGACCAACTAGAACCACAAGTCTAGGAGGAAAGAAATATGGTCTAGTGATTGTAGATGATTATTCTAGATATACTTGGGTAATGTTTTTAGCTCACAAAGATGAGACTTTCTCGATTTTCCTGAAATTCTTTAAGAAAGTCACAAATGAGAAAAACACTACTATAGTATCTCTAAGAAGTGATCATGGAACAGAATTTGAAAATCACTTATTTGAAAATTTCTGCACTGAAAATGGAATTAATCATAATTTTTCAGCCCCTAGGACTCCACAACAAACGGTGTAGTTGAAAGAAAAAATAGAACTCTAGAAGACATGGCCCGTACCATGCTATGTGAAAGCAACTTACCAAAGTATTTTTGGGCGGAAGCAATTAACACAGCATGTTACATCTTAAACAGAGCTTTAATAAGACCAATATTAAAGAAAACACCTTATGAATTATGGAATGAAAGAAAACCAAATATAAAATACTTTCATGCATTTGGATGTAAATGTTTCATTCATAATAATGGTAAAAACAACTTAGGAAAATTTGATGCTAAATCTGATGAAGGAATTTTTCTAGGTTATTCAACAACTAGTAAGGCATATAGAATCTTTAACAAGAAAACCTTAGTAGTTGAAGAATCCATTCATGTAGTTTTTGATGAATCTTTAGCAACTGGATCTGAAAAGATTGATGATGAGGAAGATACAAACATAATTGAAAAAGATCTTGAAAAACTTAATATTGAAGTATCTTCTGATCATGAACAAGAGGCTAAAGATGATGATTCACATAAGGACGATGATGTCAATATTGATCATAATGATGTAGATCTTCCAAGAGACTGGAGATATGCTCATAGTCATCCTAAGGAATTGATTATAGGCGATCCATCTCAAGGAATAAGGACTAGATCATACATGAGAAATATTAGTAATCATCTTGCATTTGTATCACAAATTGAACCTAAAACTATAGAAGAAGCTGAAAAAGATAATAATTGGATGTTAGCTATGCAAGAAGAACTAAATCAATTTAAGAAATAATGTTTGGACCTTAGTTGAAAGACCTAAAAACCATTCAGTAATAGGATCAAAATGGATTTATAGAAATAAACTAGATGAAAATGGCATTGTAATTAGAAACAAAGCTAGATTGGTTGCTAAAGGATATAATCAAGAAGAAGGTATTGATTTTGATGAAACCTTTGCACCTGTAGCTAGATTAGAAGCCATTAGGCTATTACTTGCATTTGCATGTCATATGAACATTAACTTATTTCAAATGGATGTAAAAAGCGCATTTTTAAATGGATTTATTAATGAAGAAGTTTATGTAGAACAACCACCAGGTTTTGAAGATCACGAGTTTTCAAATCACGTTTTTAAATTGCACAAAGCTTTATATGGTTTGAAACAAGCACCTAGAGCTTGGTATGATAGGTTAAGTAAATTCTTAATAGAAAATGATTTTACAAGAGGAAATGTTGATAAAACTTTGTTTTTGAAAAGAAAAGGTAAAGATTTACTTGTAGTACAAATATACGTAGATGACATTATTTTTGGTGCTACTAACGATTCTCTTTGTCAAGAATTTGCAAAGTTGATGCAGGGAGAATTCGAGATGAGCATGATGGGAGAACTCAACTTCTTCCTTGGACTCCAGATCAAACAATGCAAAGAGGGAATCTTTATCAACCAAACCAAATACACAAGAGAACTACTCAAAAAGTTTGGTATGGAAACAATGAAACCCCTCGGAACTCCAATGAGTCCTTCATGCAAGCTGGACAAAGATGAAGAAGGTAAAAAGGTTGATCAAAAGTATTATCGAGGTATAATCGGATCCCTTCTTTATTTAACAGCAAGTAGACCAGATATCATGTTTTCAGTATGTTTATGTGCTAGATTTCAATCTGAACCTAAAGAATCACATTTAATAGCTGTTAAAAGAATTTTAAGATATCTAAATGGAACTAAAAATGTAGGTTTATGGTATTCTAGAGACTCCACATTAAACCTAATTGCATATTCAGATTCTGATTATGCTGGATGTAAATTAGATAGAAAAGCACAAGTGGTGCATGCCAATTCTTAGGTAGTAACTTAATCACATGGTTTAGCAAAAAGCAAAATTCAGTTGCATTATCAACTACTGAAGCTGAATATGTAGCAGCTGGAAGTTGCTGTGCGCAAATCCTATGGATTAAGCGACAACTTGAAGACTATGGTATCACACTTGATAAAACACCCATAAGATGTGATAACACTAGCGCAATCAACTTAACTAAAAATCCAATTCAACACTCAAGAACAAACACATAGAAATTAGATATCATTTTATAAGGGAACATGTAGCTAATGATGAAATTTGTTTAGATTATGTAAACACTGAAGAACAATTAGCTGACATATTCACTAAACCTTTAAATGAAGAAAGATTTTGTTATCTTAGAGGAGAGTTAGGAATTTGTAATCCTTTTGAATAAATTTTGAAACCTCTAAGGAAATATATCTAGAATTCTTTCAAATTCTCAAAATCTTAAGGAAATTTTATCTAGAACTCATATCAATTTGATCTCTCAAAGTCCATGATTTTTAATCATACTCAAAGATCAAATTTGGGACTTAATTCGGATTCTCTGAATCTCAATCTAATTTTTCTCTGAATTGTCCGGGAGCCGACTCGAGAGTTTCGGAGTCGACTCGAGTTTCTGCTGAAACTCAGGAGTCGACCCCTCCTCTGAGCGAGTCGACTCGAGATCGTGTCCGTGCTCTGTGACTAGTCGCGAGCCGACTCCACACTTTGCGCGAGTCGACTCGACGTGGTCCCAGTCGATTTATTTAGGGCACGAGTCGACCCGACGGACATTTCATTCTTCCAAAATCTTCCAAATCCTCTCCAAAACTTTCCCAAAACCCTCCAAACCTCAATTAACCTCTGATTAAACAATCCTTCAAGATCAATGGCACCCAAAACCCGAGGAGCAAGCTCGAGTGGCGCCGGTGTGAAGAGAAAAAGGACCGTCCGACGACCCGTCCGCGAGCCGTCTACGGATTCTTCTTCTACCCTTCGGCTAGTGATCCTCCAGCTCCAGCTCCTACTCCCCAGGTAGATCTTCTAGCCAGTAGGATTGTAACCACAGGAAGGAAAGTGGATTTCGAATTGTTTGAGAATGAAGGATTCATCATTGGTAGACAACTAATCGAGATGGGATTTGAGTATATTGTTCATTGGATTGTCCAACCTATCCTGCTTTGGTCAAAGAGTTTTACAAGAATTTGTCTAGAGGAGATGATGGCTTGTAAGCAAGGTTAGAGGCATTGGTTTGAACATTACATCCTCCATTCTTTCTAGACTATTGAAGTTACCCTTGTCTGGACCTTCTACATTTGCCCCTGAAGATAGGTCTCCAGCTCTCACTCGACTTTTGAACCGAAACTTTGAGGGATTTGAGGAAGTCTTTGCTAGTCAACTACCATTGGAATTAAGGCTTCTCCACAATATTTGCAGCAGGATTCTATTTCCCAAGACAGGCCGATTTGACTATGTTTCTGAACGAGATATTTTTGTCATGGATGCAGTTGTATCTGGGAAACCCATCAATCTACCTAGGATGATGATTTGGTATATTGCAGACTGTGCGGGAAAAAGAAATCGAGCTTACCCTATGGCATGGTTTTGACTAAATTATTTCTTAGCCAAGGGATTGTGTTCAGTGATTGTGAGCCAAAGAAGGAGTTAAGACATACAGATTATTATACTTTGGCTACAATTCATCGCATGGGGTTTGTTAAGAAAAATGGAAGTTGGGAGAGAAAGACTGTTACTGAGGACAGAGACTTAGATGCAGAGGCACCCAGACCTTCCTTGAGACATTCATCTCCGGAGCCTCCTCAGTGTTCATCTATTCCAGAGTCTGTTCCTGCTCCTGCTTCAGATCCTACCCCTGCTCCTACTGTTGCTCCTGCACAGTCTTCCACAGTTTCATCTGCTAGTTTTTCTGATACACAGTTAGATCAACTTCGATCTTTATTCAAGTCTGAGTTAAGTGATCAAGAAAAGAGATTGAAAGAAGAATTTAATGATAAGTATATGAACTTAAAAGAAGCATTGTATTCTCTCAGTGATCGAGTTGCATTGATTGAGTCCACTCTCAGTTCATCTACCGGTTCCTTAAGTGAAAATTTAAAGAATATCTTTGGAGAACTTAAGGACATCTGCGGTGACTCGGAGACATACTCCCAATGCAACGCAGAGCTTCAAGAAAAAATCACTTCTGCTTGTACTTTTGTTGATGAAAAACTAAAGACTATGTAAGACTTCAATGCGAAGGGATGAAGCAAATTGTAGATCATTTGAATAGAATTACTAGAAGAAATTTTTAAGTTTTCATGTAATCTCTTTTTGATGTAATCAAATTTACTTTCAATGCAATGTACAAGTTTACATTTCCATGTACTTTCATTTTGAAGTAATGAGAATGTTTGATGCTTCACTTTTGTCTATTTCAATTGTGAGTACCCTTGAATATCTTTGAATGCTTATTTTAATTTGATATAATTTTGAATATCTTAATACTCAATTGATAACTTAGATGCTGAATGAATTCGAATGAGTTTAATCAAATTGATGCTCTGATGCATCTCAACCTTTTTGTTGATTACAAAAAAGGGGGAGAGATTTATATGATTTAATCGTATATGCATCATCCTTCAATTGCCCTAATTAAATAAGGGGGAGAGAATTAAATAAGCATAAAGGGGAAGAGATAAATTGAATTTCATAAAGCTTAAGTTTTGAATTTAAAATTTTGAATGATTATAAATTAAGGTTCATAGGGGGAGCTACCTCATTGAGGGGGAGCCTTTCCATGAACACAAAAGTTGATTTTGGAATCACAAATTTTTTAATTTTATAATGCATATACTCAATGTTTTTGTCATCATCAAAAAGGGGGAGATTGTTGAGAAATTATTGAAACATAATTGCCCCAACTTTATTGATTTTGATGATTTCCAAAAGCCATGAGTACCTTAAAGAAACAATGTATTTATCAAAAACCTTGAGCTTATTCAAATTGAAAGGAATGAACTATCAATGGTTATATTAAATGAGTTTTGAATCATTAGAAAAAGGAATTTCAAGTTCTATGCTTAAAAGATTCAAAAGGAATTTTACACTTTATATTTCAATCGATGAATTCTTGAAACATGTCTTGAATCCATGATAAATGTCATATTTAATGTATTCAAGTCAAATTTATATTTTAAATTTAATTGGGACAAGTTTTAAAGTCAATCAGAACATTTTTCTGATTTTTGTATCGGTCCCGAGCCGACTCAAGGGTTTCCGAGTCGACTCCCCAATTGCTGAGTTTCTCGAGTCGACCCTTGGTTTTCAAGAGTCGACCCCTGAATTCTTGCGAGCCGACTCCTGTCTGTGCGAGCCGACTCCGCTCAAACAACAGAACCCATGTTTTTTGAGCACTTCTCGAGTCGACTCCCCATTTTCCTCGAGTCGACTCCCGACTTTCGGAGCCGACACTTTGTTTTCGCGAGTCGACCCCTCAATGTTAAAATGTTTCTATTTTTGGTAATCGACCTCGAGCCGACTCCCACAGAGCTCGAGTCGACTCCGCGAATTCTGGGCGCGATTTTTAACGATGACACATCAGCCCCAACGGTAAGATTTTTGAATAACGGCTATTTTTCTTGTCTCTAACGGATATATTTTTGCAGATTCTATAAATAGAGGAGTTCTTTTCAAATCAAAACAACCCAGAGAAAATCAAAAAGAGAGAAAAGAATATCATTTGAAAAGAGGGAAAAACAGAGCATATTGGAAAAATCTTTTAGCTCAAAGAAGAGTGATTCAAAAGGAGTGAAATCCAAGTGAAAGTTTCGTCTACTCCTTCTCATCATCCACAAAAGTCAAAGAAAATCCAAGTGCGTTTCAAAGGTCAAATCGGCGGATTTTCAAAAGAGGAAAAAGCTTCATCTCAACTCCAAAGTCTTCAACGGTCAAGAATCTAGCTGAGGCGTGATTCAACACTTCAAGAGGAGTTGAAGAGAAGAAGGAAGAAAGCCCAAGCATCTACCATCTGCAAATACAATCAGGCTTTTCTAACCTTTTATATTTTGTACATTTGTATATTTGCTCAAGGGGAGCACTTCTTGTTCAAACACTTCATTATTATTTGTTTGCTGATTCAATCAGTGGATTGAATCAGTGGAGGTTGGTATACCTCGTTACAAGCCGGAGTGCTTGTGTTGGGTTAGTTGTGAGCCCGTGAAAAACAACGTGTAGGGTTTTGTGCTGGTAAGCCCGAGTTAAAACCAGCTGGGTTCGTTGTGCACCCGGTAAAACAACAAGTTTGAGTTGTGAGCTTGGAAAACAACTCGGCTGTAATCTAGAGAGATTATAGTGTGGACCCAAGTGAATCTTGGGAGTGGACGTAGGTGCTGGTTGCACCGAACCACTATAAAATTATCTTGTGTTTGCCGTGCCTTATTTTCTCTATCTCTATCTCTCTTTATTAACTGCTTGTTATTGCTTATTAGTTAGCCTCTCACTTGCACATCTTGCTAACTAATCAATTAAAGTTAAAAAGTCTTAAATTTTTAAGAACCCAATTCACCCCCCTCTTGGGTTGCCATCTGGGCCAACATGAAGGCAGACCTTCTGCTGTTGATATGCTGGGGGACCAGGGTGGGTCCCAACCTCCCCCAACTACTAAATGAAGATTCTTATCTGGAAAGTGAGAGGAGCTCAGAAACCATCATTTCGCTCCTCCTTTGGTAGACTTATGCAGCAGCATAATTTTGATATTTGTGTTTTATTAGAGACCCGTCTGTCGGGTGACAGTTTAGCCCGGTTCAGGAGATGTGTCTCTAGACTTTGGTCTTCCTATGCTGTGGAGTCAGTGGGACTTTCAGGAGGTATCTTGGCCCTCTGGCGCCATTCCACGATCCGAGTTGATGCTTTTCACCAGTGCAACCAGTAGGTTGCTCTTGTTATCTCAGATGGTTCTTCTGATCCCTGGCTCCTCTCGGGTATTTATGCCAGTATGGATTTTCATGAGAGGTGGGTCCTCTGGGCTGAGATTCTTGCTCTCCTTCATCAGGGCTATCCCTCCCTCGTTGCGGGGGACTTTAATTGTATTGTTGGGGCTAATGAAAAAAGAGGGAGAAGGTTTCGAGCAGGGTCTGCAGATATTGCTGAGTTTATGACCTTTATTTCTAATGCTGGCCTGTTGGATCTAGGATACTCAGGTTCTCAATTTACTTGGTGCAACAACCGCCAGGGTTCTGCTAGGGTTTGGGAAAGGCTTGACAGGGCTATGGCTACAGGTCGCTGGAGTCAGTATTATCCCGCTGCCACTGTCACTCATCTCCCGAGGATTGCTTCCGATCACTACCCCATAATGATATCTACGGAGGTGGAGACTCAGTAGTGGAAACAGTTCCATTTTGAGCAGTTTTGGACCTCCTACCCTTCTGCTAGGTCCATTCTCTCTCAGGTGTGGCAAACTCCTGTTAGAGGTTGTGCCACTTATAGGCTTTCCAGACATCTTCAGTTAGCGAGACGAAGGCTCTCCAACTGGAACAGAATGGATGTTGGGGACATTCTGAGAAAAGTGGAGCACGTGGAAGCTGACATTGCTACCCTTCAAATCATAGAAGATTAGGAAGGTGCTCTCCCAGAGTCTGACTTCACTTCCCTCCGAGCTATGCTGGCCCTTCACCACTCTCTTCTTCTTCCACAAGAGATGTTCTGGAGACAGCGATCTCGGATCCAGTGGATTAGAGAGGGAGACCACAACACCAGGTTTTTCCACCAGGTTTTTCCACCAGGCTACATCGAAGCATCGGGCAGCTAACAGGATCCGTCGCCTTGTTGATGAGGAGGGCCATTGCTATGAGGATATTCAGGTTATTAGGGATTAGTTCCTACACTTCTACCAGACTAGATGGTCCGAGCAGAGTGGAGTTGGATATCCTGTTCACCCGGTCCCGAGCTCCAAGAAGGTCACTGTTCATGAGAATGGCCTTCTTACTAGGGCTATCATGGAGGATGAGATTCAGAAGGCTTTATGGGATCTTGGGCCTAATAAAGCCCCTGGGCCTGACGGCTTCCCGCCTTTCTTCTTCTGTCACTATTGGAACATTGTCGGCTAGGATGTTTTGCAGGCTATCCAGCTTGTTTTTCAATCTAGCTCTATGCCTGCCGATTGGAACCGGACATTTATCACTCTGGTGCCCAAACACTCCGACGCTTCCACTCCACTTCATTATCGTCCCATTAGTCTTTGCACCACTCTATATAAGGTCTGTGCACGGATCCTAGTCTCCCATTTGCAGATCATCATTCCTCGCCTTATTGCCTCAGAGCAGGAAGCTTTTATTAGAGGGCGATGTATTACTGATAATATCTTCATTGCCTAGGAATTTATGCATGACCTCCAGAGGTCGTCTTGTGGCAGGGCCTTATGGCTGTTAAGTTGGATATGGAGCGGGCTTATGATAGATTGAGCTGGGCCTTTCTGTATCGAACTCTTCTGGAATTTGGGTTCGAGGATCTCTTTATTGACTGGATCAGGGCATGCATTCACAGACCATCATTCTCTCTCCTTATTAATGGAAGCCAAACGGATTTTTTTCACTCTGCTGTGGGGTTGCGTCAGGGATGCCCTCTATCCCCTTTTCTATTCATCCTGGCTGCGGATGATCTATCCCGAGCGCTCACTTAGGCTCAGCATGATTTATGTATTGTCCCTTTCTCTACGGGACCCTAGGATCCCTCGATCTCTCACCTTCTTTTTGCTGATGATTGTATTCTGCTGGGAAAGGCTACTCCACATAATGCGATCACCTTTGCTTCCATCTTTCAGCACTACTGTCAGGCCTCTGGACAAAAGATTAATTTTCAGAAATCTTCCATCTGCTTCAGCCCGAGGATCACGGGTAATACCAAAGCGGCCATTATCCGTATTTTCAGTATTACTAACCAGACTGACAGCCTCTCTTACCTGGGGATCCCCATTACAGGAAGACGACCTTGATGCAGTGACTGTACTGATCTTGAGCGTTGGGTCCATGACCGATTGGATGGTTGGCAGATCTCTAGGTTATCCATGATGGCCAGGATTACCCTCTTATGGACTGTTCTTACCTCTTTACCTCTTTATCTCCTTTCTAACTCTGCTACCCTCTGTCGTGTTTGAGGAGGATAGAGAGCTGCTTCAGGGATTTCTTTGGGCCTCCAGTTAAGATGGGCATGGTATCCATTTACTTGCTTGGGACACTATTTGTATGCTGATTGCAGATGATGGCCTTAGCATTTAGTCGTTGACTGTCAGAAGGGAGGCTCTGTTGGCTAGGCATGCTACCCGGTTCCTTCTTGATCTGCATTCTCTATGGAGCTCTTTTATGCGTGCCAGATATGGAGATTGGACGGCCTCTACAGATTTTCAGTCTAGTCGGGGTTACTCTTTCTTCTAGAAAGAGGTTTGTCGTCATGCTCCGGATATCTTGAACAACATCACTTGGATGATTGGTGATGGCTCTTTGGTTGATGCTGTTCAAGATGCATGGATAGCCGATATTTTCCTTTCACGTTGGCCTACTTTTATTAGTAACAGTGTTCCTAGCAGCATGAGAATCAGTGATTTGACCTCTCGGAAGCACTCCTCCTGGCACCTCCTCACGGTGGCCCGGTTTTTTGGTGATGAGCTTGCTCATCAGATCCTTTCCATTCCTATTATACCTAGATATATAGCTGATACTAGATTATGGAAGAGATCCTGTCTTCCCAGTGCTCCAGTCAGGGATCTCATGAAAATTTATAGGCTTCACGCTCAGCATATGAAGGACATGGAATGGATCTGGCGGCTTCCTATCCATCCCAGGATCCAGCTCTTTATGTGGAAGCTTGCTTGGGATTTCCTTCCCACCTGCTCTATGCTATCCAAAAGGGGATTGTCTATCCAGCCAACCTGCCCTCTGTGCGGTCTGAAGGAGGAGACGACTCAAGCTATCTTTACCTGCCCCAGGGCCAGGCAGATTTGGCAGCTTACTGGCTATCACCATCACCTTGGACTAGAAGGCACTACCTCTCTGCGTGCAACCTTTTTGACTGATATTAGGAGGGGCACCCAGCAGCTAGTTATCACCGGGGCCTACACTGCTTATCAGATTTGGATATCGCGAAACCTTCATGTCTTCACTGATGATCATGTATCTCCACAGAGGACTGCTAGAAGAGCTATCTCCTTATCCATGGAGTATATACACTATCGCTCGGCTTCTGATTTTGACGGTCCTGGCCACTGGGGCTCCTCTGCTACTTTGGCAGTGAACCAGCATACGGTTTTTATTTCTTGGGAGCCTCCACTCCCAGGGTTTTAAAATCAACTTTGACGGTAGTGTTTGAGGCAGACTTGTTAGCTCAGCTTTCATAATCCGTGGGTTTGATGGTGCTTTGCTGGCTACGGGTGGTCTTGGCTTACTGGATTGTTCTGTCCTGTTGGCTGAGCTGTACGCAGCCTGGGCTGGTATCTCCTACGCCATTCAGATTCTTTGTGCTCACTATCTTCTCATCGAGGGAGATTCGCTCACTGTCATCCGATGGCTCCGCCAGGACAGCGGTGATTAGGTTGCATTCAACCCTCTGCTTCATGATATCCGGGCCATCCTTCAGGAAGCTCACCGTGTTCATATCCGTCATCTTTACCGGAAAGTCAATTCTGCGACAGATTGGATTGCGGGCTCGATGGCTTATTAGTCTGAGATTTAGAATTAGAAGCAGGATGATTTCTATTCTTAAGTATTTAAATAAATTTTATTTTTAATTTTTCTGAATTGATTTACTCTAGATCGATCATTCATTTATAAAAATAAAAAAAAATTTCACCCATCCCATTGTGCGTTGTTGAAAGATGCTTCAAGGCCTCGTCACTTAGCCAATTAATGCACACCCGTCCCGTTGTACGTTGTTGAAAGATGCTTCAAGGCCTCGTCACTTGGTAGCCACTGCACACTGGTACCGTGGATGACATTGTCACCCGTGATAATTTGTCAGTATTGATTGGCCTGATGTGATAGCTGAGGCTCATCCAGAAAGAGCCGTAGAGCCAAAAGGAAAAACCAAAGTGCTGCATCGAGAGCGGTCTCCTCCCGCAACATGGATCTTGGAACCACGGTTGTGGCTTGGCCGCATGCCTCTCTGGTTCTCATACGACTCATTTATTTCATTCTTTGATAGCATATATACTAGAAATGCCAAACCTCTTGTTAGTGCCCTAATTGCACAAACGGCAGAGACTCATGGCTCTCCCTGCTATTGTTGCCTCCCTGCCACTTCTTTTCCTTATCCTTCCATTGCTCTCTCTTCTTCTATCCAGAAAAAGGGAGGGAAAGAGCATAGCTCCCAAGCTACCACCAGGCCCAGCCAAGCTTCCCATAATTGGAAACCTGCACCAACTGGGGAAACGCCCCCACCACTCCCTCTGGCTCCTATCTCAACAGCATGGCCCCCTCATGCATCTGAAACTTGGTAACATAACCACCCTTGTGGTGTCATCTCCTTCCATGGCCAAGGAGATCTTCAAGACTCATGACCTCGAGTGCTGCGGCCGGCCTCCTCTCGTCCCCGCCACAAAGCTCTCTTATGGTTGCTTGGATGTTGCCTTTGCACCGTATGGAGACCAGTGGAAGGAGCTTCGAAAGGTTTGCATCGTTGAACTCTTTAGCAACAAGAAAGTGCTCTCCTTTCGATCAATAAGGGAGGAAGAGATTAAACGAACTATGAACTTGATATCTTCTTGTTCTGAAAATTTGGCCCCCATCAACTTGAGCAAGTTGTTATTCTCCCTTTCGGGCAGTATCATATGTCGAATTGCCTTTGGTAGAAGCTACCATGGTGGAGAAGAAGATCGATTTCACAGCATCCTTAAAGAAACCCAAGCCATGTTAGGTGGCTTCTTTGTTGCCAACTACCTACCAAGTCTCGGATGGATCGACAGGCTTACAGGAATGCAATCTAGGCTTGAGGAAATATTTCTCCAACTCGATGGTTTCTACCAACAACTCATCGATAAGCATGTCGAATATCCAACGGGGCCACTGCATGATCAAGACGAAGACACCATCGATGCTTTGCTCCGCATTCAAAAGGATGTAGATTATATAACTCAAGATCACATCAAAGGAGTGCTGATGGTATTATATATTACACCACCCATCTATCCCCACATCAAATTCTTGTAGGTCGAGCATATTTTCTATATATTAGTTTTGCTTTTAATTTTTGTTGCAGAATATCTTCGTAGCTGGAACGGACACATCATCTTCGACGGTAGAGTGGGCGATGACAGAGCTCATGCAGCACCCGGAAGTGATGAGGAAGGCACAAGATGAAGTCAGAGGCTTGGTTGGAAGGAAAGGAAAGGTGGAGGAGAGTGATCTCCATCAGCTTCACTACATCAAGTCTGTTGTGAAGGAGGTGATGAGGCTGCACCCTGCGGCTCCACTGCTCGTGCCAAGAGAGACAATAAAGCATTTTAAGATCAATGGCTACGACGTCCCACCCAAAACAATGGTGATCGTCAATGCAATGGCGATCGGGAGAGACACCAGTACTTGGGATATGCCTGATGAATTCAATCCTGAGAGGTTCATGGACAGCTCTGTTGAGATCAAGGGGTACGGTTTCGAGTTTATAGCATTCGGAGAAGGTCGAAGGATTTGCCCTGGGAAGAATCTCGCGTTAGTGTTTGTGGAGCTCACGCTTGCAAGCCTTTTGTATCACTTCGACTGGGAATTGCCGAGCGGCATGAGGATAGAGGACATCGACATGGATGAAACAACCGGTATTACGGTGCACAAGAAATCAGCTCTGTGTCTTGTGGCCAAGAAATACGTTGTGATGGATTGCTAGACTGCTAGTGGTGCATTTAAATCTATCAGGTCTATTCGACAATGGTTGTTTTAGATTTAGATCGGTCATCCAATCTCTGTGTCTTTGTGCAACCTTGTACAACTCTGGTGGAGACTTCGACGCTTCATCCTTGCTAGAAATGCCTTGAGATGATGTTCTTGACGGTGAAAATGAAATCAATATCTTTGCGCTCGTTTCCGCAAGTTTCACACTTTTTAATATCTCGTTAAAATTTTGCAGCAATTGACGTGTTTGAGAGAATTTGGTTTGATGAATTCGGTTAAAATGGAAAATTTTAACATGTTAGATCTTTTGTAGACATGTTAGATCTTTTGTAGACCGATTCCAAGATAGTTTTTTTTTTTTTTTTAAGGTTCTTCTCAAAACTCGAAAGATGCTGGTTTTACTTATTAGCCAGAATAGTTTCTACAGTATAGTTATCGGTTTATTTGGTTGGTTACGTTTTTTTTTTTCTTTTCTTTTTTTTTTTTTTTTGGTACAAAGGGGCGATCACACAAGTCCAGTGAGAATCAGTCCAGAAAGATCCAAATACATAATTTAGTTTTTTAATAATGAGTACATACTTCAACTTTCCTCTGTTATTACACTACAAACTGCAAAGTCCTCTGCTTTTTCTCAAAGTCTTTTTGGGAAAAAAAAGGGACATGTGGCATCTTTTTTCCTAATTGGTATACAATAATGCATATAATTCACTTGATGACCTATTAACTTTATATCTTCTGTTTTATGATGATTATGTGTTAACTTTTTTATTATTGTAAGACAAACTTCTTATATAAATGATCTCCTCCTTACTTCAAGATAAAGCTAATACTTTATAATAAAAATTAAAAACAACAATCATCATTATACATTAGGTGGTTGATCAAAGCAATCATTGTTTAAATAATTAAACTTTATTGTTAATTTTTAAAATAAACTACCGTGATTTTTTGAAAAGAAAAATAGTTGTTTAAGATTGGATGAGAAAGGGGACTAACGTAGCAAAATCTTGCTTCAAATCGAGTAACTTGTAAAGAGTAATGGTAAGACAAGCTTTTGGAGACCCTAATTCACATTCAAGTCATAACTTTAGACATGTATCCAATCCATTAGCTAACCAAACATGTTAAAATTTATTGTTATTTTATTTGCTAACATCTTCTTTGTGGTATTCTACATCTTTGCCCAGTTTCCTTCATAGATTAGCTTATAGACAATTGCATTAAGGCTTATCCTTTTGTATGTTTTCATAATTTAATTTTCAAACTCGATGGCATCATCCTTAATTGGAGGAAAGATATCAAGCATATATCACTAGAATGTCTAATGAGATCTATTTGATGAGATTCTCAGAAAAATATTTCGAGGATCTCATCAAATATTTTAGTGATAATATTCTTGATATCCCTCCTTAAACTTAAGGTGATCTCTTCCATGCATCAACTTGCAAATAGTTTTATTAAGACTCATCCTCCTGAAACATTTTCATGATTTGATTTCCAAAACTCAAGATGTCTTCAACTTCACCACCTTGAGTTTGGGGAAGAATGTCAAAAATATTCTTACTATAATATTTAATTTGATGAGATCCTCAAGATAGTTGATGAGATTCTCATAAGAATAGTTGATGAGATTTTAGGATATTTGATAAGATTTAGTAAGATCATATATAGAATGTAAAATATATGATATAATTTGATGAGATTTTAGGATTCAGAATATTTAATATGAGTTGTTGAAATATTTTTAGAATATTTTATATATCTGTATCATTCTTAAGATCCTTAAAATCTTTGTAATTATCAATCCTATCCTTGTATCAAGGGTTGGCCTATGTACAGAAAAGATATGTAATACAATAAATTTTTATTTTCATCTTTTCTCTTTTTTTTTTTCACTTCTTTCAATGCCAGTGATGGCCCCTTAGCTCGCGTCACATTAGGATAAGAGGGAAACCTATATGTTTGTGTTGGGACGGCGCCTACAACAAATAAGCATGATTGCTTAATGGTTGATCATAATAAGCATACCATGAACCAAGCAGCCTCATCTCAGCTCGTTGGCACTCATCTCAATTGTCACTTGTTTCTAATCTCATCAGTGTCATTCCAATGTCAACTTTATTATCTAAAAATTTGTTTTGGAAATTAAATTTCCTTGATGGATGATACTAATATGAATAATGATGAACTTGGAGATTCAGAAATCTCGCACATTTATTTGCGCTTGTCTAGGTGGCCACAACCAGCTTACCAATTCTAAGGCTAGTTCATGTGTGCAGTGTGCTCGGAAACCCTTCTGATAACACTCCATGTGTGCTCCTTCAGTGCCCAATAATAATTGACAATCCTACACGGTGTTCTTTTTCTCCCTTGGCCGTTTGAGAGATATGAAAAGCGAGTTGAAATCTCATTCTTCGAGCCGTCCTGTGCTGACCCACATGGAAATGGCCTTCAATCTCTCTCCGGAGACCAAATTGATGGTATACTAAAGCTAGCAAAATGCATGATAGTGGCATCACTGTCGAAGAAAATTGTTTTCTCCTATGTTCTATCAGCGTCTAGTCTCTTTATACACCCTTACAAGATCATCTCCAAGACCCATGGTACCACAAAGCTGTTGCTGGCGATCCCACCAATTCTTGAGCTGGCCAATGAGCCATCACTCTCAGTAAGATCCGTGAGATACACCCATGGGAGCTTCAAATTTCCACAAGCGCGGGCATTCCCCTATCACAGCTTCTCATCAGTAGTTGCCATCCTTGACAGACATTTCGGGGAGCTTGGTTCGGGTAGCAAGGCACATGTAATCTTGCACCCCTAGTTGGAGTAGTGCTAGCAGTTTCATACTGGGGAAGATATTGGACAATATCAGCCTTCTTGACTATTTACCTCATACTGAGTATAATAAGTCATTTATTTCTTGCTGTTTTTATGCTGGATAGGCCAGGCAATTACCAAATTCATGATCACCTCTACATCAATGTTATCTTTTTTTGGCTAGCTGACTCGTAACTGCTACTTAACATATATGCTTGACTTCAGTGTTTTTCTATTTCTATGTATCATCCATCTCCTTGAACTGTGTCTTCCATTGCAAGTAAGATTCATGATTTTTTGTTAATGTTCTTTCATCTTCTATATGTTACTTATTGAAAAATAATTTGTTCTTGTGCAATAGAGAATGGTTACTTTGACACTCGCAGCATCAGTTCCTGCATTTAAGCCTCCTGCCTGTATTGGGTCTGTTTGCCCTGAACCAATATCAGCGCATGTGCTCTTCTTTTTGGGTCTTTATCTAACTGCATTAGGGAGTGGTGGCATCCGGCCTTGTGTTTCATCTTTTGGAGCTGACCAGTTCGATGACACCGATCCTCTGGAGAGAAGGAAAAGAGGCTCTTTCTTCAATTGGTTTTCTTTCTCTGGCAACCTTGGTTCATTCATATCAGCCACATTTATTGTATGAGTTCAAGACAACTATATATGAATGGGGTTTGGCATTTGGCATTTGTGCTCTATCCATGGGTTTAGCCATTGCTTGTTCAGGGTGAGTGATTGTGTGTCCCCGAGGTCTATTCTTAAGGGATGCTGGGAAGAAGGGGATGAGGAAGTCGAAAATACTAGAACTGCATTTCATGTATATGGTCACTTGCACTTTCTTTGCCTTTGTGGGAGTTTCTTTTCAGGTGAAACGATATGAAGAGTCCTTTCCCCATGGCTTTTACTAGAATCAGGAGGTTTACAAGGATGTTGCATGCAGTTACAATGTAATTAAGAAGATTACAAAATTTGATATGGCTTCTGGTCACTTTTGGGGGCAAAAAAAAAGATGTTCCATATGGAAACTGAATTGAAATCTTGTGGGCAAAGCTGCTGTCAAGGTTTATCATAAAATTTTGAAAAGTTTGAGGTAGACCTAATGATTTGTCACTTGCCTGTGAAGGCTTGCAGCCTGAGATCATTTAAGCAGGCCGCGCACTCGTACATATATTGGCTCCTTGGCCCAACAAGTGAGCTTTTAAGCAGCCACTAGTTTTGTACATCCAACTTGTAACAGTCAGCACTATACACTAAGCGCAGCTATAATCCACTTATCAATAACTTGTTGTTATCCATTGAACCTAAGACTATTCATTTCCTAGTATTAGGTTGGGTTGCCATCATTGGTGGACTTTTACTTAAGGACTTTTAGACCCATCCCTCTGAAAGTCGTCTTTACTAAATCTCTTATAAGAGGTTTAGTAAGTGGATCAGCTAGATTATAGCTTGATCGCACAAAAGTGAAGAAAGAAATTATTTCTTTTTTGATTAATTTTCTCATATACTTATGTCTTAAACTAATGTGTCTATACTTGCCATTGTTACGCTGTGGCTAAAGTGGCTTGGCTATCACAATATATCGATACGGTTGAAATATTCTCACAAGCCAATGGAATTTTCAATAGAAGATTCCTTAATCATTCAGCCTCATGTCCTACTGAAGCTAAAGCCACAAACTCTAACTCCATTGTTGAGTATGTAATACAAGTTTGTTTCCTGGATTTTCAAGATATTGCACCACCCGCTAGTGTAAACACCCAACCAATGGTAGATTTACTATCTCCCACACTCGATATCCAACTTGCATCAGTATATCCTTCCAATATAGCAGAAAATTTAGAGTATTGTAGACCTAGTCTTTTGGTTTTCAAAAGATAGCCAAAGACTCTACCAACAGCCTTCCAATGTTCTACACTCGGATTGCTAGTAAACCTACTCAGCTTACTGACTGCAAATGCTATATCGGGTCTAGTGCATTGCATCAAATACATTATACAACTAATAGCACTTGCATACTCAAGTTGAGGCATGGCTCATCCACTATTCTTTTCAAGCTTTAGACTTAGATCGAACAGGATGTTCACTTCTTTGAACTTCAAATGTTTGAACTTGTGTAACACTTTCTCAACAAATTGTGATTGACCAAGTTTAAAACCCCACTATTTTGTTTCACTTTGATGCCCAAAATAGTACCAACTTGTCCAAGATCTTTCATGTCGAAAGTAGATGATAGAAACCTCTTCATTTTTGTATGCCTTTCAATTCATTGCTAATGATCAACATATCATCAACATAAAGGCACACATATACCACAAAGTCACCATGCACTTTAGCATAAAACACTTTTCAGAAACGTTATATACAAATCCATTTGAGAGTATAACTGAGTCAAACTTCTCATGCCATTATTTGGGCGCTTGTTTCAATCCATACAAGGATTTAACAAGCTTGCACACTTTATGTTCATTATCTGGTAGAACAAAATCCTCTGATTATTCCATATAGACCTACTCATTGAGATCACCATATAGAAATGTCGTTTTGACATCCATTTGATGAATATAAAGGTTGTGTAATAAAGCCAATGCAAATAATACTCTAATTGTTGTTATTCTAGCTATAGCTGCATATGTATCAAAATAATCAATTTTTCTTTTTGTCAAAAACCTTTAACTACTAGTTTCGCCTTATAAGTGTTTAAAGTACCATCACTATGATACTTCTTTTTAAACACCCATTTACAACCAATATGCTTAGACCCTTTGGGTAAATCGATAAGCTTCCAAGTATGGTTTGACATAATAGAATCCATCTCATCTTGAGTAGCTTTCTTTCAAAAAGCAGAATCTCTCGAAGCCATTGCTTCCTTAAAGGTTTTAGGATCGTCTTTCACTTAAAGAACAATAGGTACCTTACGAATAAAATTTGTAAGGTACTTTTTTTCTATCAAATAGAAAGAAATGAGTTAAGAATCTATCTCTTCGGATCCTAAATTCTTAACTTTTTGAATTCTCTTACTTTTTTGAAGTTTTTCTTGTTCTTCTTCAACAACCTTTGAAGTATTCTCCTTGCAAGAATCTTCATTTATAGAACTTTGAGAATTCTTTTCGAAAGTGATCAAAGTCTCAAAGAACTCCATATCTCTAAATTCTATTATCACATTAAACTTCAAATTAAGGAGCCTATAAGCTTTGCTATTTGTAGCATATCCTACAAAAGTGCATTTAATTCCACAAGGATCACACTTGGTCCTTTTAGGATCAATGTTCTTATAATAGGCAAGACACCTTCACACTTTAAAATAGCATATATTAGGCTTTCTGCCTTTTCACAACTCATATGGAGAGGTCTTATTCTTTTTAGTAGGAATTCTATTAAGAATATGACATGTAGATAATAATGCTTCCACTACAAAAAAATTAAAATATAGCGACGCCAAAATGCATCGCTAATGCATCGCTAAACAAGCTATAGCGATGCATTAGCGACGCAATAAAGGCGTCCCTAAAATGTTCATCACAATTTTAATTTATCACAATTGCATCTCTAAACAGCGACTCTCTGCGACGCCCTAAATGCGTCGCAATATATTGCGACGCCCCTAAATACGTCCCAATATTGCGATGCAGCCTAAATGCGTCGCTATTTTAAAAATAAATTTTTTAAAAATATTTGCAACGAAAAATCTCATCATAATTACATCGCTAATTAATTAATTTTTTAAAAAAAATTAAAAAAATTAATTTTTAATTTGTAAAAAAATAATTGCGATGCCTCTAAATGCGTCACAATATTGCAACGCATACTAATGCGTCGCTACTTTAAAAATAAATTTTTAAAAAATATTTGCGATGAAAAATATTGTCGGAATTGCATCGTTAATTAATTAATTAATTTTTTTTAAAAAAAATAAAATAATTTTTAATTTTTTTAAATTAATTTCGATGGAAAATAGCATCGCTAATTAATTTATTTTTTAAAAAAAAATAAAGTAAATTAATTTTTAATTTTTAAAGTAAATTAATTTATTTATTTAAAAAAAAAATATAAATTAAATTCCTAATACAATGTAATTGCTAATATAATTGACCAAAACAATCATTTCAAAATTTTTAAAAATAGATAAAAATTTATTTTATTAATTATTTAAAATTTTTATATACAAAACATAAAAAATAAAAAAAATACATCAAGTAGTGAAAAAAAAAATACATCAAGTAGTGAAAAAAAAAATACATCATGTTCTGCAGGCAGCTATGGAGGCTGCGAAGGCTGGAATGGACCCTGCGACATGAGACAAACTAAATCCTGCATCTTTCGCATTTGCTCTCTCATCTCTGCAAGCTCCTCCTGAACCTCCTGGCGAACTTCCTCCTTGATAGATCTCCGGATGTCGTTTATCTGCTCGGGAGGAATATCGCCAGAACCATGCGAACTGGAGCCCTAATGGGAAAAATATCTGAAAACTATGGTGCCCAAACCATAGACCCTATGGTCTCGCGGCTGGGCACCAACAGCCTTCAAAAATATACGTCGACTCTCCTCTGGTGAAAGTTCGACGGGTGGCCCCCCATCAGTGGAGTCGACCTGAGAAGCCTAAGACTGAAGCTTCTCGACTCGTGCCTTTGAATTATAAAATCAATGATAAATAAATCAATATATAAAGCTGAATAAAATTTTAGAAATTAAACAAATAAAATATAAAGCTAATTTCTTACCCCAACCTCCCGTGATCGTGTATCGACCCAGGAACTGTTCTTCCTGGTGTGTGTCACCCTGAATAGACAAAATTCACCAAGATCTCAGTCCTCCTGCTTGAACTATAAAAGCAGAAGAAAGAATATAAATGCAAGTATTTGTAAATAACTAAATTAGTATTTAAATTGTTTATGTTTTCTTACCCTACGACGCCTGTGCTCCTGAATAGAAATGGAACCTGCGGTGTGATAGGAGAGGCTCGTGCCACGACCGCCCTTCTCAGATCGGCGATTCGTGCTGGCTGATGCGGACCTCCTAATCCATGCCTCGGACTACCACGCCTGCTGCCAGCTGGCCCAAATATGCTCTGGCACATGCCCTGGATGGTCACCCGAACTCCTTCAACGATAAAGCATGTTAGAGTATCGGCGTGCCGCAAGAGCATTCCATGCTGCCCTAATGGCATCATGGATGGTAGGGTCCCACATAAACTTTTTCTGCATTGAAATAAACAGTTAGTTTCAGAATATATTAAGATTAGAAAATTTTATATCAGTTATAAAATGTATTTAAAAAGTTTACCTGAAACTTTGAAAAATAAAACTCCCTCATGGCCGCAGATACATGGTGCCAATCGTAGCCACTGGGATTAGCATGGCTTTGAAATATAGAGCTGATCTGACTCGATATAGTATGCTGCTCAATAAAGCTGTTAAAAAAACTAATTAAAATAAGTAATTAACTTAAAAACATAAACATATAGTTACAATTAGTATATACTTACAGCCCATCGGCATCCAATCGAAGTACGGTGCGACCGACCAAAGAAGAACTCTCAGAGGTCTATGCCAATCCGGTAGAGGAAAATACAGGATGAGCGTCGATGCCTGGAGAGGTGGAAGTCCGTGCATCAGGGCTGGTAGTGGGATGTGACGCAGCAGGGCTATGTCCGTCAGGGGTAGATCTACCTCGGTCCATCATACTGTAAATACTAAAGATTAATGCAATGCAATATAATTACGAATAATTAATAAATATACAAAAATTTAACACTTATAAAAATAAATCAAAATTGAATGAACCTATATCTTTAATCAGTGTCATTTGTTTCGTGAAATGTTAGTTCAACATCCGATGTCGTATCGGACTATGATTCAGTTTCATTATCATCGGAAGGAAACTGAACATTTGCATCCTCAATTTCTTAGACATCACCATTTGGATCTCTAAGTGATGTTTCAGGAGCCCTTGTGTCGTCCTCAATTGCATGCATTTCCATCTCATCCTCTTGAAATGTAGGGCACTCAGTTGATTGACTTGATGAACTCTCATCTAATATGATTGTTGAACATGGAACAATTTTAGAAACAGCCCACCAATCTCGCTTGTCGTTGCACAAACTTGGATATCTGCAGTAAAACACTTGCTGAGCTTGGGATGCAAGAATGAATGGTTCATATTTCTGCAATCTTCATCGATTATTTACTTCAAATAGATTGTAGTCGTTATGAACCCTTTTACCGATAGGAATTGTCGGATCAAACCAATCACAACGAAACAATACAGTTCATTTTATAGGCCAACCGGGATATTCAACTTTGACCACCTCTACTAACTTTTCATAATAATCCTGCATATTTGCTCCAGCACTTTCTCCTTTAATACATATGCCCCAATTATGCATCCCTCTTGAAGATGCTAGTCGTTCAATTTGAAATTTGTATCTATTAACAAAATAGCCAGTATAGGTAGTTATGGTCTTCAATGGCCACTGCGCTAGACATTTAATGAAAATATTATCGGTTGTAAACCATGGATCGTTTACCTATAAATTAATAAGCTATTCACAATCAATTTGAAAAATAAAAGCCATTATTTTAATTGATTGAGTGATAGTACTCACAAATTCATAAAACCAATAAGCGAACTTCATTTCTAACTTCTGCCCAATGGCAATTTGACTGATGCTGTGATCCATCTGTTATTGTCTATCACAATACATCCTTAAGGGATTATAAAAATTAAAACTTCTATTAGCAATTAAATAGTATTATATTTTACAATTTAAAGTAGAAGTTCTAATTAAGCAATTAATGAAGTATACATATACTCACTCAATGTATGGGCCGACTTCTCTACAGTTCATTAGGATGTAATAATGTGCTGCATTATTCTCCATATCGCTTAATTGTCTTGACTTCTGCCTCTCAAATGAATGGCCGATACTTTTAAATATTATATTCTATCGTTAGTAGGTTCTCCTTCGTCCACACATATGTCATCGTTACGACCAAGATTGCGGGTCCTCGTATGAACGTGACCCTCAAAGTAATGCGAGGCAAAAGCTGAAACTTCTTCAACCAAGTGTGCATTGCATATAGAACCTTCAACCCTTACCTTATTCTGCACATTATTTTTTAACTTCTTAAGATACCTATATGTAAAGTTGAAAATATAAATAAACCAACTTCCTCGCATAAATAAAATAATATTTGAAATGTCAACATGTATTAAGATTTGGATGTTTACCTCTCGAAATGATACATCCAATGATACTGCATGGGACCAACTATATGTGCTTTGTATGGCAAGTGAACTAGTAAATGCTCCATTGAGACAAAAAAACTTGGAGGAAATATTCGCTTCAGCTTGCATAAAATAATTGAAATTTCCTCCTCAAACCTTTACATGGATGCAGAAGTAATGACTGTGGCAGATAACTCCTTAAAGAACAAGCTGAGCTCTGTCAATGCCTTCCACACATGTTGCAGAAGCAACTCACGAAAAGCTATGGGCAATAACCGTTGCATAAAAATATGACAGTCATGACTCTTCATGCCAAACAACTTGAGCTTATGCATGTCCACACACCTACCGATATTTAAAGCATAACCATCAGGAAATTTTAATCCTCTAATCTAGTTACATAAAACTTCTCGTAAATTTTTGTCAAGAGTGTAACAGGCTTTAGGATAGGTCCCGTTAGCATTCCTTCTCAAATCACCTCTTCTGCAATACTGATTAAGTTCTTCTCTTGACTTTGCAGTGTCTTTGGTTTTTCCCAGGATGTTTAGTACCGTGTTAAATATGTTATCAAAGAAAATTTTCTCAATATGCATAACATCCAAGTTGTGCCGAATGAGATTTGTGCTCCAATACGGCAAATCCAAAAAATGCTCTACTTCTTTCAGTTATGTTCTTTACATATACGGCCATTTATTCTATCTGCATCTGGTTCCCAAGCATACCTCAACCCCAAATGCTCTATAGTATCAAATATATCTGTGCTAGACTTAACCGGTTCGGCGTATTTTGTGACTGCTTTGTTCTTTCAGAAGGTGATCAAATTTCTCCTATAAGGATGATTCGAAGGCAAGAACTTTCTATGATTATCAAACCATGACTGCTTACCACTCTTCTACAATGTAAATGCATCTGAATCATACATGCAATGAGGGCATGCCAAACGCTCAGAAGTGCTCCAATCAGACAACATTGCATATGCCGGAAAGTCACTGATTGTCCATATCAAAGCAGCTCTCATGATGAAATTTTGTTTCATAGAAATATCGTAGGCTATGACTCCTGTTTCCCACAACATTTTCAATTCGGCTACCAGCGATTGTAAGAAGACGTCAATCTTCTCTTTTGGATTTGATGGTCCTGGAACCAAAACTGTCAAAAATATTGCAGTATCTTTCATGCACTTCCATGGTGGAAGATTATATACGGTCAGTATTATAGGCCAACATGAATATTGTTGCCCCGCTTGACCAAACAGTTGTGTTGGAAGATTGTTAAAAATTATATGCCCCAATCTTATTGATTTTGATGATTACCAAAAGCCATGTGTACATTAAAAGATGTTTATTTACATGAGCAATGAATTTATTTAGAACAATGAATGAGAATGTTAAAGTATACTTTAATCAATTGAAAGTAACTTCAAGCTCAATGTTTAAGCTTTCAAAAAGAAATTTTATACTTCATATTTAATCAATGAGTTTTTGGAACATTTCTTGAATTGATTCTTAATGTCAATTTATTATATTCAAGTCAAAATAATGATTTAAAATGAATCTGGAACGAATTTAAAGTCAATCAGAAAACTTTCTGATTTTTGATACGTTCCGGAGCCGACTCTTGAGTTTCAGAGTCGACTCCACTCAGAGTACAGAAATGACTGTCTGTCTCGAGTCGACCCATGCAATTTCTCGAGTCGACCCCCGATTCTGTCGAGCCGACTCCATGACTGTGCGAGTCGACTCCGCTCAGACACCAGAGGTGTGTTTTTCTGAGCACTTCGCGAGTCGACCCCCAACTTTTCATGAGTCGACCCCCGACTGTCAGGAGTCGACACTTTACTTTTGATGAGTCGACCCTTGACTTTCTGAACATTTCTATTTTTGGTATCACGACCTCGAGCCGACTCGCGGAAAGCATGAGTCGACTCCAGCAAATCTGGGCGAAATTTTTCCGAATGCCAACTCAGCGTCAACGGTAAGATTTTTGATTAACGGCTATTTTTCTTTGTTTCTAACGGCTATATTTTTGCAGAATCTATAAATAGAGAAGCCGTTTTCAAATCAAAAATACAAATAGAGAGATATTCATTTCAAGAGAAAAGAAAAGAAAAATCGGAAAAACAGAGCTTCATTTGAAAAAATCCGTGATTCAAAATAGAGTGAAAGAAAGAGTGTGAAATCAAAGGAAGCTCCTTCTGTGTTCAAGCTCAACAATCCAAGGAAGCTTCAGAAGAAAATCCAAGAGCTATTCAAGAGCATCTCAAGTGATTTTCAACACTCAAAGAAAGAGAAAAGCTCAAATCAACTCCAACATACATTCCGTGAAGAATCCAAGCTGAGGCCCGATTCTACACTTCAAAGGAGTTGAGGAAAAGAAGAAAAGCTCAAAGCCAACCAACTGCAAATCAGGCTTTTCTAAACTTTTTTTACATTTGTTTATCTGCTCATTGAGGAGCTTTGTAACTTGAAAAATATTCTATTCTTTGTGCTAGTTCAATCTGGGGGATTGAACTAGTGGAGGTAGTCTTACCTCGGTCAAGCTTGGTTAAGCTTGAGTTAGGGTTTGTGCTGGTGAGCCCGAAAACCAGCTGGGTTCGTTGTGATCCCGGGAAAAACAAGTTTGAGTTGTGAGCTTGTAAAACAACTCGGCTGTAATCAGGAGATTATAGTGTGGACCCAAGTGAATCTTGGGAGTGGACGTAGGTGTTGGATACACCGAACCACTATAAAATCTTTGTGTTTGCCGTGCTTCCATTGACTCTATCTCTATCTCTATTTTATTCACTGCACTTTATATTTGCATTGCATTGCCTTCATTCATTTAAGCAAACATTTTTAAAAGGCTAATTTTTAAAGAACCCAATTCACCCCCCCCTCTTGGGTTGTCATCTGGGCCAACAATTGGTATCAGAGCTAGTGCTCATTAGATTTTGATCACACGATCAAGAGCTAAAGATCCAAATGGCAACTCAAGTTGGATCATTTGCTGAAGGTCATTCTACGAATAGACCTCCACTGTTTAATGGTTCAAACTATTCATATTGGAAAGCTAGAATGAGGATATTCATTCAAGCTTCTGATTATGAATATGGGGTGTTATAATCAATGGACCTAGTACACCCACACATGTTATATGGCACTATTGTTCCTAAGCCCGAAAGGGACTGGAATGATAATGATAGAAAATGGCACAGCTTAATGCTAAGGCCATGAATGTCTTATATTGCTCTTAGATGCTAATGAATTTAATAGAATCTCCACATGTAATTCCGCAAAGGAGATTTGGGATAGATTAGAGGTTACCCATGAGGGTACCAACCAAGTAAAAGAATCTAAAATTAATATTCTTGTTCATAAATATGAATTATTTAGCATGGAACAATCTGAAACCATTGCATGCATGTACACTAGATTTACAGATATTGTAAATGGTTTGAAAAGTCTTGGTAAGACATATACTAACTCTGAACTTGTTCGAAAAATTCTTAGGTCATTACCAAGATCATGGGAAGCAAAAATGACAGCAATCCAAGAAGCAAAGGACCTCAACACTTTACCCTTAGAGGAGCTTCTAGGATCCTTATGACCCATGAGCTGACTATGAAGCAGCATGTAGAGGAGGACACAAAGAAAAAGAAAGTAATTGCCCTCAAAGCTGCAAAAGAAGAAGAGAGCAGCAGTGATGATGATGATGATGATGATGAAGAGACTGCTCTCTTAGCAAAGAAATTTAAAAGATTCATGAGGAGAAAGAAACCCTTCCACAAGAAAAAATTTGGAGCTAAGTGGGAAGGAGAAAAGGATAAAAAAAGGACAAGGACAAGGAAAAAGAGAAAGACCCCTTGACTTGCTATGAGTGTAATAAACCGGGGCACTTTAGGAATGAATGTCCTAAATTGAAGAAAGCCTACAAAAAGAAAAAGAAGGCTTATGTGGCGACTGGAGTGACAGCGAGGAATCTTCTTCCGAAGAAGAAGAACAAAAGGAAGTCGCAAACGTATGTTTATGGCGGACGACAACGATGAGGTAAGTTCCGAAACCCTTGCGATGAATTTGCTTTTGATGAACTTTTTGATGCTTTTAATGAACTTGTTGGGGATTTCAAGGTTTTGAAAAAGAAATACAAGATTTTGAAAAATGAAAACTTAACTTTCATTAAGAAAAGGAAAATCTTAATAATGAAGTTAAGAAACTTAAATCTGAAAATGAAATTTTAATAAAGAAAAAGAATCAATTCTAATGAAAATGATAAACTAAGAAAGAGGTTGAAAAATAAGAACATAGTTGATAAGTTTACATTAAGCTCAACTAAACTTAGACATGTTATTAAATAGTCAAAAAGCAGTTTTTGACAAAGCCGGATTAGGATATAACACTTTAAGAAAACAAAAATCATTAAAAAATATTTTTGTGCGTGCTGGCCAAAGTAATTTTACATGCTTTAAATGTAATCAAAAAGGACATAAATCTTATGAATGTAAAATTCTAAAACCTAATAAAAACTTAAATTAAAGGAAGAAAATATGGGTTCCGAAAGGAACAATATTTGTTGCTACTAACCATGAAGGACCCAAGAAAGCTTGGGTACCTAAACATAAAGTTTGATATCATTGCAGGAATGTCTTGTGGCCAAGAGATCAAAGAGAAAGTGGTATCTTGATAGTGGCTGCTCAAGACATATGACGGGTGACAAAGAAGAATTCATCACCCTTGAAGAAAAGAAAGGAGGAGTTGTTACATTTGGCGACAATGGCAAAGGCCAAATCTTGGGGTTTGGTAACATTCAAATAACTCCCTCCACATATATTGAAAATGTACTTTATGTTGATGGTTTAAAGCATAACTTAATTAGTATAAGTCAATTATGTGACAAAGGTTTTAAAGTATCATTTGAATCTTCTATATGCACTGTAGCTAATCCCATTGATAATAGCATTGTTTTTATTGGAAATAGAAATGGCAATGTATACTGATTGATTTAGACAAATTGTCTACTAATAATCATTGCTTAGTTGCTAATAATGCTAATATGAATGAGATTGGTTGGTTGTGGCATCGAAGATTAGGTCACGCAAGCACACACCTGATTTCAAAACTAATTAGAATGGATTTAGTAAAAGGTTTACCTAAATTAGATTTTGAAAATAACAAAATATGTGATGCATGTCAGTTTGGAAAACAAACGAGAAGTTCTTTCAAATCTAAAAATATTGTTTCAACTTCTAGGCCATTAGAGCTACTTCACATGGACCTTTTTGGACCAACTAGAACCACAAGTCTAGGAGGAAAGAAATATGGTCTTGTGATAGTAGATGATTACTCTAGATTCACTTGGGTAATGTTTTTAGCTCACAAAGATGAGACTTTCTCGATATTCATGAAATTCTTCAAGAAAGTAACAAATGAGAAAAACACTACCATAGTGTCTCTAAGAAGTGATCATGGAACTGAATTTGAAAATCACTTATTTGAAAGTTTTTGCAATGAAAATGGTATTAATCATAATTTTCTGCACCTAGAACCCCACAACAAAATGGTGTAGTTGAAAGGAAAAATAGGACTCTAGAAGACATGGCCCGTACCATGCTATGTGAAAGTAAACTCCCGAAATACTTTTGGGCGGAAGCTATTAACACAGCATGTTACATCCTAAATAGAGCTTTAATAAGACCTATTTTAAAGAAAACACCTTATGAATTATGGCATGATAGAAAACCCAACATTAAATATTTTCATGCATTTGGTTGTAAATGTTTTGTTCACAATAATGGTAAAAATAATTTAGGCAAATTTGATGCTAAATCTGATGAAGGAATATTCTTAGGATACTCAACTAGTAAAGCATATAGAGTATTTAACAAGAAAACTTTAGTTGTTGAAGAATCCATTCATGTAGTTTTTGATGAATCTTTAGCAACTCATTCCGAAAAATTTGATGATGAAGAAGATACAAACATAATTGAAAAGATCTTGAAAAATTAAATATTGATGTATCTTTAGATCATGAACAAGACGCTAAAGATAATGATTCACCTAAGGATGATGATACTAACACTAATCATAATGATGTAGATCTACCTAGGGATTGGAGATATGCTTATAGTCACCCTAAGGAATTGATTATAGGTGATCCATCTCAAGGAATAAGAACTAGATCATCTATGAGAAACATTAGTAATCATCTTGCATTTGTATCACAAATTGAACCTAAAACTATTGAAGAAGCTGAAAAAGATAATAATTGGATGTTAGCAATGCAAGAAGAATTAAATCAATTCACTAGAAATAATGTATGGACTTTAGTTGAAAGACCTAAAAATCATTCTGTTATAGGATCAAAATGGATATTTAGAAATAAACTAGATGAAAATGGCATAGTAATTAGAAACAAAGCTAGATTAGTTGCAAAAGGATATAATCAAGAAGAAGGTATTGATTTTGATGAAACCTTTGCACCTGTAGCTAGATTAGAAGCCATTAGACTATTACTTGCATTTGCATGTCATATGAATTTTAACTTATTTCAAATGGATGTAAAAAGTGCTTTTCTAAATGGATTTATAAATGAAGAAGTATATGTAGAACAACCACCAGGTTTTGAAGATCATGAATTTTCAAATCACGTTTTTAAATTGCACAAAGCATTATATGGTTTGAAACAAGCACCTAGAGCTTGGTATGATAGATTAAGTAAATTTTAATTGAAAATGATTTTATAAGAGGAAATGTTGATAAAACATTGTTTTTGAAAAGAAAAGGTAAAGATTTATTAGTAGTTCAAATATATGTTGATGATATCATTTTTGGTGCTACTAACAATTTCTATGTCAAGAGTTTGCTAAGTTGATGCAGGGCGAATTTGAAATGAGCATGATGGGAGAACTCAACTTCTTCCTTGGACTCCAAATCAAACAAAGCAAAGAGGGAATCTTTATCAACCAAACAAAGTACACAAGAGAAATTCTAAAGAAGTTTGGTATGGAATCAATCAAACCCCTCGGAACACCAATGAGTCCTTCATGCAAGCTGGACAAAGATGAAGAAGGTAAGAAGGTTGATCAAAAATATTATCGAGGTATAATCGGATCCCTACTTTACTTAACTGCAAGTAGACCAGATATAATGTTTGCTGTTTGCTTATGTGCTAGATTTCAGTCTGAACCTAAAGAATCACATTTAATTGCTGTTAAAAGAATACTAAGATACTTAAGTGGAACAAAAATGTAGGTTTATGGTATTCTAGAGACTCAACATTAAATCTGATTGCATACACTGATTCTGATTATGCTGGATGTAAGTTAGATAGAAAAAGCACAAGTGGTGCATGCCAATTCTTAGGAAGTAACTTAATCTCATGGTTTAGCAAAAAGCAAAATTCAGTTGCATTATCAACTACTGAAGCTGAATATGTTGCAGCTGGAAGTTGCTGTGCTCAAATCCTATGGATTAAGCGACAACTTGAAGACTATGGTATCACACTTGATAAAACACCTATAAGATGTGATAACACAAGTGCAATTAATCTAACTAAAAATCCAATTCAACATTCTAGAACAAACACATAGAAATTAGATATCATTTTATAAGAGAACATGTTGCAAATAATGAAATTTGTCTTGATATGTTAATACTGAAGAACAATTAGCAGATATTTACAAAACCCTTAAGTGAAGAAAGATTCTGTTATCTTAGAGGAGAGTTAGGGATTTGTGATCCATTAGAATGAATTTGAAACCCCTAAGGAAATTTATCTAAAATTCTTTCAAATCCTTGATCTTTAAGGAAATCTTATCTAGAATTCATATCTAATTGATCTATTAAATCCAATGATTATTTTATCAATTTTTATGATCAATTTCCGGACACATTTCAGAAATTTCATGTTTTTGCTCTGAAATGGTCTCGGAGCCGACTCGGTGAGTATCGGAGTCGACTCCAGGTTTCTACTGAAACTCTCGAGTCGACCCCTTCTCGGCGCGAGTCGACTCCACTTCGGGATGGTTTTCTGTGACTGTCCGGAGTCGACCCCTCGCTTTGCGGGAGCCGACTCGAAGTGGTCCCAGGTCGATTTATCTAGGGCAGAGTCGACTCGCCGTTCATTTCTATCTCTCAATCTCTCAAAATACTCTCTCCAAAATACTTCCAGACCTTCCAAATTCCCAAAATCCCTGATTAACCCTTCCAATATCAATGGCCCCTAAAACTCGAGGTTCAACCTTGTGCGGCCGGTGAAGAGGAAGAGAAGACGTGAGGCGTCCGGTTCGTGAGCCTTCACCAGCTCGGATTCACTCATCTTCTCAACTCCAAATGCTTCTCCATCTACGCTCCTTCTCAGGTAGATAGACTTGCTGATAGAATCATACTACGGGGAGAAAGTAGATTTTGAATTGTTTGAGGCTGAGGGATTTCTTTTGGGAAGACAGTTGATAGAGATGGGTTGGGAAAAGATGTCCTTAGATTGCCCTACTATCCCGCCCTTGTCAAGGAATTTTATAAGAATCTATCTAGAGGAGATAATGGTCTTATAAGCATTGTTAGAGGAAACCGAATTTCAGTGACTGTAGAGCTGCTTTCAAGATTGTTGGATCTACCCATGTCAGGAACTTCTACATTTTCTTCGGATGACAGAAGCCCAGCACTTCTAGACTACTTAACCGGGAGGTTGTCGGTTTTGAGGAAGTTTTTGCCAATCAGTTATCCTTAGAACTGAGACTTGCTCCACAACATTGTAGTAGAATCCTTTTCCCAAAATTGGGAGATTCGATTATGTGTCAGAAAGGGATATTTTTGTGATGGATGCAATTGTAACGGGTAAACCCATTAACCTTCCCAGTATGATTTATGGTATATTGCCGACTGTGGAGGAAGAGAAAATCAAGCTTGCCCTATGGCATGATCCTCACTAAAATTTTCCAGAGCCAAGGGATTGTCATTTCTGATAGTGAGCCTATGAGGAACTTGAGACACACAGATTTTTACAGCTTGGCCACTATACATAGGATGGGATTTGTTAAGAAGAATGGGAAAGGAAAGGTTGATAGAAGAAAGAGCAGCGGATGCTGAGGCACCGGGACCATCGGTTAGACACTCTTCGCCTGCACCTCCGAGCCCTCCTATTCCTGCTCCTGCTCCTACCCCTGCTCCATTGTTTGATCAAGCTTCATCTTCATCAGTTGGCTTCACAGAACTTCAGTTAAGGCAACTCAAAGGCTTCTTGATGATCAGTCAGAAAAATTAAAATCAGAGTTTGAAAACAAGTTTATGAATCTCAAGGAAACTCTATACTCTTTGGATGACCGAATCACCAAAATAGAATCTACTCTTAGCACTTCTTCAGAGTCTTTAAGTGGAGATCTTAAGAACATATTTGAAGAACTTAAAGATGTCTGCGGAGATGGCGAAACATATTCTAAATGCAATGCTGAGCTACAAGATAAAATTTTGACTGCTTGCACCTTTGTGGATGAGAGACTAAAGGACTATGTGAAGATACAAACTGATGGAATGAAAAACATAATTGATCATTTGACTAGGATTGTTAGGACTCACTTTTAATGTATTAGATACTCAGTCCTTGCAATGTATTGAAGTTAATGTTATGTTTTACATTTTGGTATCAATGTATTAGACACTTTGATGTATTTTTGATGTAATGAATTATCTTTTGAATACTCAATGTATTTCTTCCTATTATCAATGAATGAATGATTTTGTTAAATCAAATCTTGAATGAATCTTCTCTACCTTTTTGTTGATAACAAAAAAGGGGGAGAGTTTTATAGTTTTATAACTGTATATGCATATGGGAGAAATTAATCAATGATATTAAAATGAATTGAATGAAATGGGATATTTATTTAAGTTTCATAGGGGGAGCTACCTCATTCAGGGGGAGCCTAAGCCTATTTATGAAATCAAAATAAATTCACAAATCAATCATGCATAAACTCAATGTTTTTGTCATCATCAAAAAGGGGAGATTGTTGGGAGATTGTTGAAAAATTATATGCCCCAATCTTATTGATTTTGATGATTACCAAAAGCCATGAGTACATTAAAAGAAATGAGTTTATTTACATGAGCAATGAATTTATTTAGAACAATGAATGAGAATGTTAAAGTATACTTTAATCAATTGAAAGTAACTTCAAGTTCAATGTTTAAGCTTTCAAAAAGAAATTTTATACTTCATATTTAATCAATGAGTTTTTGGAACATTTCTTGAATTGATTCTTAATGTCAATTTTATTATATTCAAGTCAAAATAATGATTTAAAATGAATCTGGAACGAATTTAAAGTCAATCAGAAAACTTTCTGATTTTTGATACGTTCCGGAGCCGACTCTTGAGTTTCAGAGTCGACTCCACTCAGAGTACAGAAATGACTGTCTGTCTCGAGTCGACCCATGAATTTCTCGAGTCGACCCCCGATTCTGTCGAGCCGACTCCATGACTGTGCGAGTCGACTCCGCTCAGACACCAGAGGTGTGTTTTTCTGAGCACTTCGCGAGTCGACCCCAACTTTTCATGAGTCGACCCCCGACTGTCAGGAGTCGACACTTTACTTTTGATGAGTCGACCCTTGACTTTCTGAACATTTCTATTTTTGGTATCACGACCTCGAGCCGACTCGGGAAAGCATGAGTCGACTCCAGCAAATCTGGGCGAAATTTTTCCGAATGCCAACTCAGCGTCAACGGTAAGATTTTTGATTAACGGCTATTTTTCTTTGTTTCTAACGGCTATATTTTTGCAGAATCTATAAATAGAGAAGCCGTTTTCAAATCAAAATACAAATAGAGAGATATTCATTTCAAGAGAAAAGAAAAGAAAAATCGAAAAACAGAGCTTCATTTGAAAAAATCCGTGATTCAAAATAGAGTGAAAGAAAGAGTGTGAAATCAAAGGAAGCTCCTTCTGTGTTCAAGCTCAACAATCCAAGGAAGCTTCAGAAGAAAATCCAAGAGCTATTCAAGAGCATTCAAGTGATTTTCAACACTCAAAGAAAAGAGGAAAAGCTCAAATCAACTCCAACATACATTCCGTGAAGAATCCAAGCTGAGGCCCGATTCTACACTTCAAAGGAGTTGAGGAAAAGAAGAAAAGCTCAAAGCCAACCAACTGCAAATCAGGCTTTTCTAAACTTTTTCTTACATTTGTTTATCTGCTCATTGAGGAGCTTTGTAACTGAAAAACAATATTTCTATTCTTTGTGTCTAGTTCAATCTGGGGGATTGAACTAGTGGAGGTAGTCTTACCTCGGTACAAGCTTGGTAAAGCTTGGGTTAGGGTTTTTGTGCTGGTGAGCCCTTGAAAACCAGCTGGGTTCGTTGTGATCCCGGGAAAACAACAAGTTTGAGTTGTGAGCTTGTAAAACAACTCTGCTGTAATCTAGGGTGATTATAGTGTGGACCCAAGTGAATCTTGGGAGTGGACGTAGGTGTTGGATACACCGAACCACTATAAAATCTTTGTGTTTGCCGTGCTTCTATTGACTCTTTCTCTATCTGTTTTATTCACTGCACTTTGTATTTGCATTGCTATTGCCTTCATTCTTATTAAGCAAACATTTTTAAAAGGCTAATTTTTAAAGAACCCAATTCACCCCCCCCCCTCTTGGGTTGTCATCTGGGCCAACAAGTTGGAAGCCATCGGTACAAAGACCTAATCTCACATTCCTTATTTCTTCTGCGAAATCAGGATGATTTTCATTGAAATGCTTCCAAGCTTTTGAATCTGATAGATTTCACATTTCATCTTCTTTAGATTCATGTTCGGCATGCCATCTCATATCTGCAGCTGTAGCCTCAGATCTGTATAATCTCTGGAGGCATAAAGTAAGAGGAAAGTAATGCATCCTTTTATAAGGTACACTTTTCCTCCTACTTGTACTAGCTCCCCCTTCACCGTTTTTGTACCTCGATTGCCCACAAATCTTACACCATCTCAGCTCTGAGTCTTCACCCCAATATATCATACAATTGTTCAAGCAACAATCGATCTTATTAACTGGGAGCCCAAGGCCATGCAATAACTTCTTCGTTGAGTAGAAACTGTCTGCTACAACATTATGATTTGGCAAAACTTCCTTCATTAACCCAGTTACAGCATTGAATACCTTTTCTGATAATCGATGTTCCGCCTTAATATTCAACAACCGAGTAGCCATAGATAATTGCGAATGACTCTCACAACCAGGATACAATTCTTGATTTGCAGAACACAACATATCATAAAATTGTTGTGCATCTGGATTTGGTTCTTCCATAAATGTATTCTGATTGAATTCGTTACTCGATGCATTCATCACCATTTCTTCGTATGTGTTTAAATTCACAAATGGTTCATCATTGGGATTTGACACTTCTTGGCTAGTGACAGCTGCAAACATTTCCTTAGTTTCACCATGACAGTTCCAAACATCGTACCCAGGAACAAACCCCTTTTTACACAAGTGCACCTTCACAGTTTCAACATCTCTATAGGCTTTATTCTGACACTTGCGTAAGTTGCAGGAGCACCTGATCGTAGGCCCATCCATCCATTCGGGTTGACTACATGCAAATGTAATAAATTCTTCCAATCCATTCAGAAAATCTGGATTAAGTAACCCATCTTTTAACCTTACATACATCCACGAGCGAGCCTCGCTCATTTTTGACCGACTTATACAATTCCTGGTAAACCTTTAAAGGAGACAATAATATAATTTTGCATTAGTCATTATAGCAATAGATTAATTCTTTTACACATCTAAGGTAAATAACAAATATTGTGCCTATCCAGGACCGGGGTCCATTCAATCATTAGACTTCACAAGTAAGCAAGTGTCCTAAATGAATTCCACTTTTACTCCACTAGGACTTAGGTAAGGCCCTATCCCATTCAAGATTATTTTATGTGATATGTTATTCTGCTAGAAATTATCATCGTTTACGTTAAAATTTTGGCAGCAATTCCCCATATGTTCTCCTAAATGTGTGGCTTATATGCCACACTAGGAGAATGTATGAGGATATACAAACTGCAAGCTCAACTAACGATGACGAATAGTAGACAAACATATCACAAAAAATAATCTCAAACTGTCCACTAGGATAATTTGAGAATTTGCAAGACTAAGTCTTACAAAGTCTTAAACTGGTCTAAAGGTTATAGTGCTGTGAGAAATAATATGAAAAATCAAAGACAAGAAATAAGCCTATGGGTTGCATTAGGTTCAAAAATTGGATAAAATTATAATTTTACATCAAGTTTGGACCTTATACTTTTCAAAAAGACCGAACTTGACATAGTATGTATGTCATATGGATTTACTTTAAATAAGTAAAAATGAATTCAACCTGGCCTAAACTAAATTCGATTCAATCTAATAACTCAAATCACATAAAAACTATGCTCTTATCTCAAATTCTTTTTATTACGAGGAGTTATATTCTTTCAGTACTTTAATCTGAGTTCACTATATCAAATTTAATATTCCTGCATTAAATTTAGTTCTAAATGAGCTATATCATTTTTCCTTCATGATATCAAATTTATTTTGATTGGTTGATTTAGACTTTGAGGAAATATATCAAATTATGATTTGCTATATCAAATTTCTTTCAATTGAAGAACATAAATATTCTAAATTTTTTTCTAATTTGCTAAGAAAATGATTGTGACAATATTTAAAAATTTAATCATCTAAACTATCAAAACCATATAAATTGCATGATAAGCATTCTAATAATAATATATCATGAACAATATTTTAAGAAATAAACAGATTTGATAAAACAAGACATTTATAAATCTAAATATTTAAAATTTAAATATATCAAATATTATGCAAATTTCAAATTATGCATTACAAGATTATAGACTACATGCAAATTTCTCTAATATTTCATGTAAAATTGAGTTCATGAACATAAATAAATTAAACAAAAAAATTTCATAATGAATGAAAAAAAAACCCCACCCCTTATTTTTTTCTTTTTTTTAACGATGGCCTGGCAACGGTGGCCAGGCCACCATCGCGGCCGTGGCAGTCGTCTCCGACCGCAGCTGTGGCCTGAGACGACGGCCACGGCCGCGGCCGTGGCCGAAAACGGCAGGGGTGGGGGAAAAACCCCACCTCCCTTTTTTTAAAAAAATGGTGGCCTAGCCACCGTGGCCTGGCCACCGCCGGCCACGGCTGCGGCCGTGGCCATTGCCTCAGGGGTGGGGGAAAAACCCCACCTCCTTCTTTAAAAAAAAATGATGGCCTAGCCACCATGGCCAGGCCACCGCCAGCCACGGATGCGGTCGTGGCCGTGGCCTTAGGGGTGGGGAAAAAACCCCACCCCTTTTCTTAAAATAAAAAATGGTGGCCTGGCCATGGTGGCCAGGCCACCGCCGGCCATGGCCACGGCCGTAGCCGTGGCCTCAGGGGTGGGGGAAAAACCCCACCCCCTTTTTTTTAAAAAAAAACGGTGGCCTCACCGTGGCCAGGCCACCACCAGCCACGGTCGCGACCGTGGCCGGAAACGGGAGGAGTGGGGCGGGGAGGCGGGGGGGGGGGGGGGGGGGGGGGGGGGGGGGCCTCACCTCAAGCCGACGGGGGGCGCCGCCGCCGGGGGTTTCCTTGCACCGGGGGAGGGGGCAGGGCGAGCCGGAGGAGGGGACGCGGAGGAGGGGGCGGGAGCTAGGTTTATGGCGAGAAGAAGAAGAAGAAGAGGCCGAGGGGGGGAGGGGACTGCACGAGGTAGTTTATATATTAGGGATTAGCGACGCAATATTGCATCGCTAATCCCTCACTATTTTTTTTTAATATAATACAGATTAGCGATGCAATTTTGCATCGCTAATCCGTCGCTAATTTGACAAGCAGGAAATTTTTTTATTTTCTGGAAAAATTAGCGACGCAAATAATTGCGTCGCTAATGCATCGCTAGTTTGGCGGCAAGTTTCCATGGAAATTTTTTTATTTTATAATTATAAAATAAAATTATTTTTTAAAAAAAAATTACGGCGCATTGAGTTGCATCGCAATATTTTTATTTTAAATTATATTTTAACAAAAATAATTTTTTTAAAAAAAATTTGCGACGCACTGAATTGCGTCGTAATATTTTTATTTTATAATTATATTTAATAAAAATTATTTTTTTCAAAAAAATTATGATGGATCGAAGCCATGATCCATATCGGTGATGATCAATCTTGGACCGTTGCGATCCATCCGATCGAAGATGATCCGATGGTTGCGATCGATCCAAGCCATGATCTCGATCGGCGATGATCGATCTTCGACCATTGCGATCCATCCAATCGGCAACTATCCGACGGTTGCGATCAATCCAAGCCATGATCCTGATCGGCGATGATCGATCTCAGACCATTGCGATCAATCCGATCGGCGATGATCCGATGGTTGCGATCGATCCAAGCCATGATCTCGATCGGCGATGATCGATCTCGAACCATTGCGATCAATCTGATCGGCGACGATCCGATGGTTGCGATCGATCCAAGCCATGATCCCGATCAGCAATGATCGATCTCGGACCATTGCGATCAATCCGATCAGCGATGATTGATCTCGGACCATTGTGATCAATCCAATCAGTGACGATCCAATGGTTGCGATCGATCCAAGCCATGATCCCGATCAGCGATTATCGATCTCGGACCATTGCGATCAACCCGATCGGCGATGATCCGACGGTTGCGATTGATCAAAGCCATGATCTCGATCGGCGATGATCAATCTCGGACCGTTGCGATCAACCCAATCGGCGATGATCCGACGGTTGTGATCGATCCAAGCTATGATCCCGATCGGCGATGATCGATCTCGGACTGTTGTGGTCAATCCGATTAGCACGATCTGACAGTTGCGATCAATCGAAGCCATGATCCCGATCGGCGATGATCGATCTCGGACCGTTGCGATCAATCCGATCGGTGACGATCCAATGGTTGCGATCGATCGAAGCCATGATCCCGATCGGCGATGATCGATCTCGGACCATTGCAATCAATCCGATCGGCGGCGATCTGACGGTTGCGATCGATCCAAGCCATGATCCCGATTGGTGATGATCGATCTCGGACCGTTGCGATCAATTCAAGCAGCGACGATCCGACGGTTACGATCGATCCAAGCCATGATCCCGATCAGCGATGATCGATCTCAGACCGTTGCAATCAACCCAATCAGCGATGATCGATCTCGGACCGTTGCGATCAATCCGATCGGTGACGATCCGACGGTTGCAATCGATCCAAGCCATGATCCCGATCGGCGATGATCGATCTTGGACTGTTGCGATCAACCCGATCGGCGATTATCGATCTCGGACCATTGCGATCAATCTGATTGGCGAGATCCGATGGTTGCGATCGATCGAAGCCATGATCTCGATCGGCGATGACCAATCTTGGACCATTGCGATCAACCCGATTGGCGATGATCCGACGGTTGTGATCAATCAAAGCCATGATCTCGATCGGCGATGATCGATCTCGGACCATTGCGATCAACCCGATCGGTGACGATCCGACGGTTGCGATCGATCCAAGTCATGATCCTGATCCACAATGATCGATCTCGAACCGTTGAGATCAATTCGATCGGTGATGATCCGATGATTGCGATCAATCAAAGGCATGATCCCGATCAGCGATGATCGATCTTGGACCGTTATGATCCATTCGATCGGCGATGATCTGACGATTGCGATCGATCGAAGCCATGATCCCGATTGGCGATGATCGATCTCGGACCATTGCGATCAATCCGATCGGCGATGATCTGACAGTTGCGATCGATCCAAGCCATGATCCCGATCGGCAATGATCAATTTTGGATCATTGCGATCAATCCGATCGGCGACGATCCGACGGTTGCGATCGATCCAAGCCATGATCCCGATAGGCGATGATCGATCCAACGCATGTACCAAAATTAATTTTTTAAAACAATTGAGACGCATTTCATTGCATCGCAATGTTTTATTTTTAATTTTTTTTATCTTTTAATTATGTTTTATAAAATTTTATTTTTTAAAAAAAATTATGGCGCATTATTTGCGTCGCTAAATTAAAAATTAAATTTTTTAATTTTTTAATTTATTACATCGCTAATACATCGCTATTTAACATAATTTTTTTAAAAATATTGTGACGCACTGAATTGCATCGTAATATTTTTATTTTATAATTATATTTATAAAAATTAATTTTTCTTCAAAAATATGCGACGCAACTTGTGGCGTCGCAATGTTTTATTTTTAATTTTTTTTATAAAATTTATTTTTTAAAAAAAATTGCAACGCAATACTAGCGTCGCTAAATTAAAAATTATTATTTTTTAATTTTTTAGTTTATTGCATCGCTATTTAACATAATTAATTTTTAAAAAATATTGCGACGCACTGAGTTGCATCCCAATCTTTTTATTTCATATTTATATTTTATAAAAATTAATTTTCTAATTTATTGCATCACTAATGTGTCGCTATTTAACATAATTAATTTTTTAAAAAAATTATGACATACTGAATTGTGTTGTAATATTTTTATTTCATAATTATATTGTATAAAAATTAATTTTTCTTCAAAAAATTGTGACGGTCTTATGGTGTTGCAATGTTTTATTTTTTATTTTTTTATAAAATTTATTTTTAAAAAAATTGTGATGCAATACTTGCTTCGCTAAATTAAAAATTATTTTTTAAAATTTTTTGGTTTATTGCATCGCTATTGCATCGCTATTTAACATAATTAACTTTTTTAAAAACATTACGACGCACTGAGTTACGTCGCAATCTTTTATTTCAAAATTATATTTTATAAAAAAATTAATTTTTTAATTTATTGCATCGCTAATGCATCGCTATTTAACATAATTAATTTTTAAAAAACATTGCGATGCATTGAATTGCATCGTAATATTTTTATTCATAATAATATTTTATAAAAATTAATTTTTCTTCAAAAAATTGCGACGCACATTGTGGCGTTGCAATGTTTTATTTTTAATTTTTTTTATAAAATTTATTTTTTAAAAAAATTGCGACATAATACTTGCATCGCTAAATTAAAAATTATTTTTTTAAAATTTTTTGATTTATTGTGTCACTATTGCATCGCTATTTAACATAATTGATTTTTTTTAAACAATTGCGACGTATTGAATTGCATCGCAATATTTTTATTTCATAATTATATTTTATAAAAATTAATTTTTTTTAAAATAATTGCGATGCACCAGTTGCGTCGCAATGTAGCGACTCATTTTTTATGCGTCGCTAAATTTCGATGCATCTAATGGCGTCGCAATTTTATATTTTATATTTTTTTATATTTTAATTATATTTTATAAAATTAATTTTTTTAAAAAAATTTGCTACGCATTACTTGGGTCGCTAAATTAAAAATTAATTTTTTTAATTATCTGGTTTATTGTGTTGCTAATTGCGGCGCAATTTTTTGTTATCGCGGAGGCGTCGCAATTTGGTCGCACTTTAGCGATGCAAAGATGCGTCGCTAAATTTATGTCGTTATTTCAGTATTTTCTTGTAGTGTTTATCCCATAAATTAAAAAGCAACTCAGCATGTAACAACATAGCATTTATCATCTCTAGAAATGTTCTATTTTATGTTCTGCTAACCCATTTTGTTCAGGTGTGTGTGGTGCTGAACACTCATGTATGATTCTATTTTGTTCATAAAACACATTAAAATCATTAGAAAAATATTCTTCACCCCTATCACTTCTAAGAATTCTAATATTTCTACCTAATTGATTTTCAACTTCTACTTTATAAACTTTAAAAGCATGAAAAGCCTCATCTTTTTGCTTAAGTAAGTAAATGTATGTATATTTAGAGTAACCATCAATAAAAGTAATGCAATATCTATTACCACCTCTAGTTATCATACCATTTAACTCACAAATATCACTATGCATAAGTTCTAGCAAATTAGTATTTCTCTCTACACTATGAAATGACTTCTTAGTCATCTTTGATTTAATACAAATTTTATATTTATTAAACTTATCAACATTGCAAGAAATCATGCCATATTTAATTAATCTTTTCAAAGTGCTAATACCAATATGTGCTAATCTACCATGCCATAAAGTGATAAAATTATCAATATAAGCAAAAGATATAATATTATTATTATTATTGTCAATAATACAAAGATTGATCATTCCATTAGTAGAATAACCTTTTTCAACAAAAACACCATTGCAGGATAGTATAAGTTTTTTTGACTCAAATACACTTTTAATCCTTGGTTTGCCCAATAAATTCCCACTAACAAGATTCCTCATCATATCCGGCATATACAACGCATTGATCAAAGTGATCTTCTTGCCGGATGTGAAGTAGAGATCCACGCTTCCTTTTCCAAGCACCTTGAACTGGCCTTCATTGCCTATTTGAATTTCTTGTCCATCGGTGATATCTACATAAGTCTTGAAAATTAACTTATCATAGGAAACATGGACAGTGGCATAAGTATCATACCAACAACCAAAAACCTTGCCTCTGACCACCATGACTGCACTCATAGTGGTGACAATCTTATCGTCTACTTTGATTGCATTTGCCTTTTTGGTTTTCCCTTTTCGGTGCCTGCAATCACAAGCAAAGTGTCCATGTTTGCCACAAACAACGCAACTCACATTGGACTTATTTTTGTTGGATTTCTTGAACTTATCTTGATCCCTTTTAGGATCGAGTTTATTCTCTTTTATTTTCTTAAACTTCTTATGATTGCTCACAGCATTCGTCTTTGAAATTTCAATATCTATTTTTTTAAGCTTTTCACGCACCCTCGATTCCTCCTCGATTCGAAGGTATTTTTGTAATTGTTCCAATGAATAATCCTTGGAGTTATGAAGAAGTTTCTTCCTAAATTTATTCCAAGATGGTGGCAACTTTGCAATAATTGCACTGACATGAAAAGGTTTGGGAACTTCTATCTTTACAGCTATCAACTTGTTGATAATAATCTGCAACTCATGCACTTGTGCAAGAATTTCTTTCACATCATTCATCTTGAAATCAAAATATTTAGAGATGAGAAATTTCTTAGTACCTTCTTCCTCAGCCTTATACTTGAATTCAAATGCATTCCAAATCTTTTGCGAAGATTGTGTGTTGGTGTAAAGGTCGTAGAGGCGATCTTACAATGCGTTGAGAATGTGTCCATGATATATAAGTTCATCTTCATGTCTCTTCTTTCTTTCAGTCTTGAGTTCATCAGAGTTCTCCGTGGTGGATTCAAAAATTGAGGCCAAATCTGGATCCAACACATAGAAGATCTTCAATGCCGTGAGTAAGAACTTGAGTTTGTCTTGCCACCGTAAGAACTTGAGTTTATCTTGCTGCCGTGAAATTGGTTCCATCAAAACGATCCAATCTCACGAGGTCTTGGTTCATGAGTTTGATTGTGGATACAGTAGTCTCAGTCTCCATACAAATAACGCTTAAGATTGTTGAAGTAGATATAGATAATGATAAGAATAAGGATAAGGACCGAGAGAGATTAAGTTAAGGATAGGCTTAAATCATGCACACTTTTCTTAAGCATTATTTGCATCCTCTCAAATGCTATGTAGAAGAATAGAAAATACGCCGCAGGATATGACAATCCTTGATCGAGTTTGCACCAAAGCATTAATGAAAACTCGATTGTAGACAAAATTTTTTCTTACACTTTTTTGATTTTATTTATTTGTGGATCTATTTTTGGATCTATATACTATTGAGAGAGTTATCTTCTTTATATAGCACATTGCTCTATTAACAATGGCCTACCGTTGTCACACCTTAAGCAATATAGAATGCCACTAATAACTAAAATTGCCATTATTCAAGTTAATGACCATTTAGTTACAAATATGAATGGTCATAAAAGACCTAGAGACCAAGAGGTTATACCAACTAAATTGTCATTACTCAAATTAATGACCATTCAGTTATAAATATGAATGGTCATAAAAGACCAAGAGACCAAGAGGTTACACCAACTAAATTGCTATTACTCAAATTAATGACTATTCAATTACAAATATGAATGGTCATAGAAGACCAAGAGGTTACAGTTCTCTAAACACATCCATAAATACCTACTTAGTTTATTTAAACAAAATCTCAATAGGTTCGACTGTTGATATGGAAAGGGAAGAAGAAGGGGAGGAGATCAGAGCCAATCGGACCAATCTCTTGTCCACAAAGAGAAGGAGGCTAGAGCCAATCAACAGAGGAAAGGATCATCTGAGAGCTGTTAGACGATCCAAAAACAACAAATCTTGTAGGTCGAAAGCTTTACCTCGGGAGATAAGGGGTTTATGGAAGAGTTGGAGGAGAGGGATATCGAGGACGGTGAGGTCGGCAGCAGAGGTCCGTGGCAGCAAAGGTCATCGGTAGCACCGTTGATGGGGACGAGAAGGCAGTGAGATCGGCGAAGGAAGAAAAGTGGGAGCTAGGGCATAGTAAGGAGATCGGTGAAGCTGGCCAGATTGGGGGAGGAGGAAAAGTGGGAGCTAGGGCACAGTGAGGAGATCCGCAGAGCTAGATTAGGGGAGGGGAAAAAGTCAAAGCTAGGGCACAGTGAGCAGGATGAGATCGGTGGAGCCAGATTGCATGGGGGAGGGGAAAAAGCATGATCGTGGCACTTAATATCCCGACGCTAATAAGCGTCGTCATATCCCGACGCTAATAAGCGTCGTGAAGCCCATCAGCTACCGACGCTTTTTAAAAGCATCGGCAGGCTACAGGAGTTCTCGATGCTCCCCCCTAGCGTTGGAAAAAAAGAGTTGCTACAGTGATATTTTACTGTAGTGTCGACAGGAGGAGCTCGATACCGATGTCACTGGCATTCAGGAACTAGATGAGTTTCATCTCGAGATTGGCAGCCTTTTTGGTGCGATGGTGCAAAGGCATTCATCGTATCAATAAAGCTGATAGCTTTGAAGGATTCATCAGCTTTGGTGCTAGCTTTTGATGATTCATCAGCTTTGGGGCATCTAAGTGCCTCAAGCTCTAACTTCTTAGCCATTTTGCTACTAAAAAATACTCCTACGAAGCCGCATAGATCCTAAGATTCCATACTAAGAGACCTTAGGTTCAGTAACCTTTTCACTTTGATGACACCACTATATCTCTTTACCATTAGTCTAAGATTAGTTAGCAAGAAAGTGTAGAGATGTAGAGCATTTGGCTCAACACATTTAAACCGAAGCTCAACTAAGTCAGGTGTACATATGATTAAAGAGCATGGAAAGTCTGAAACTGTCCAACAATATATCCTCAACTTTAAGAGATGAATCTTTGGATCTTTGAGGCTACCAACCCCAATCAAATTAAGAACTTGGAGGAAAGAAAAACCTTCGTTCAATTTCTCAAGGTCCTCATCATCTAGTCTAAAAAAAACTAAAAATTTAACATTCAAAAATTTTTACTTTTTCTCTTCAGTTCATAAACTTCTGATGTTTTTTTTTCTTTAGTTCATGGACTTCTGTAACATTGTACATAATTTGTAACTCAAATGATGTATTTTTTTCAAACAGTAATGAAATAACAATAATTTTCTCATTACATTATGTTTGTTGTATATTAGTTGTTATATTTTGTTCATAAATATTAAATTTCTAAATGGATATCATGATGTTTTATATGGATATTATGTTTCATGATAAGGTAACGTAGTTTTTAATTAGAATGTCATAATTTTATAACTAGGGTATCATAATTGTACAACTAGAATATTATAATTTTTTTAAACCTATATTAGAAATCAATGCTTTGCCACATCCCCCATCTGCGGCACATCCCTGCCTGACTCCTCCACCTTCAAACTTTCTGCCATGCACTCGATCACCACCACTGTGCTGCCTCCATCCATTATATATATATGTACCTAATTTTAGAAGAATTTCATCATCGAAGCCAAAGAAGCAAAGGATTTGGGGGATCAGGACAGCAGAGATCTCCGAATCTGGTTTTGAGGTGATGGCCTTACTAGAGAAAGACGGAAATGATTTGCAAGATTCAGTATCAACTCTTTTTTTTAAAGCTAGATATAGAATCCTCCATAGCCACCATGTAGGAGAGGAGTTCATGGGAACCACGGGCAAGATGAGGCCTCAAAGATCGAAACAAAGAGTTTCTTTCTGTATAAAAGAAAGAGAAAATGGCCTCGATTTTAAGGGAGTGAAACTCGGATGATGGAAGAGGAAGTCCATATCCATGTTAAGGCAAAGCATCATAACATTCCAGAAAGATTACCAATATAAACCAAAAAAAATACGATACCCTAGTTATAAAATTACAATACCATAGTTATAAAATTACGACACCGTAGTTATAAAATTACGACATCCCTATCTCTGATATAGGCCAAAAATACGTTATGGTATCTCAGTTGTAAAATTATGATACTGTAGTTATAAAATTACGATACTCATTCAGCAAACATTAAGGCAAAACTTTACGATATCGCGGTTGAAAAAATTACGACATTCTGTTATAAAATTATAATATTGTAGTTATAAAATTACGATATCGCTAGAAGATTTATGATATAAGTCAAAAAAATTTATAATATCTTAATTGTAAAGTTACGATATCCTAATTGAAAACCTATAGTATTTATTCAAAAAATATGGATATAAATTTAAAAAAAAGTTAAATGAATATTAATACACGATTTTTTCAAAACTTAAGATAGTATTCTTTCTATTCCATTTTGTTTCATTGCATGTAGGATGCATACATGAATTAATAAAAATTGATGATGCATTTCACAAAGAATTTACTGTATTAAAGATTATATATATTTTTTTTTATTTTTTAATTAATAAAAATAAAATAAAAGTAATGATGAAGCCGAAAGGTTCTTATTCCATTGTACATTGTTGAAAGATGCTTCAAGGCGTCGTCACTTGGTAGCCACTGAATGCTCACCCGTTTCATCGTACATTGTTGAAAGATGCTTCAAGGCGTCGTCAATTGTTTGAAAGTGCTTTAAGGCGTCGTCACTTGGTGAAAGATGCTTCAAGGCGTCGTCACTTGGTAGCCACTTAATGCTCACCCATCCCATCGTACATTGTTAAAAGATGCATCAAAGCATCATCATTTGGTAGCCACTTAGGTAGTGTTTGAAATAGGGGATAAGAGGGGATATTCAGAGGATATTCCCTCTTATTCCCAAAAGCCATAACTATAAGGAATAGCAGGAAATAAAGTTAACCAAAGGGATAATCCATGGTTAACCATGGTTAACCATGGGATATCCCCTCAATTTATTCCCTAGAGAATGCAGGAATAGCTGGTTATCCCTCCAAATAAGAGTAAAAAAATGTTATTCCATGGATTTACCTTTTTGCATTTGATATGATCAATGGGATAACCAAGGGATATCCCTAGGGATAGCCAGGAAATAATTCTATCCCGTACACTTATCCATGGATAACATTTTTCCTATCAAACACTACCTTAATGCTTCGAGGCTTCGTCACTTGGTAGCCGCTTAATTCTCACCCATCCCGTCGATGACATTGTCACCTGTGATAATATTGTCAGTTTTCGTTGGCCTGATGTGATAGCTGAGGCTCATCCTGAAAGACCCGTAGAGCCAAGGAAAAACCTAAGTGCTGCATCGAGAGCGGTCTCCTCCCGCAACATGGATCTTGGAACCACGGTTGTGGCTTGGCCACATGCGGCATGCCTCTCTAGTTCTCATACGGCTCATTTTTTTATTCTTTGATAGCATATATACTAGAAAGGCCAAACCTCTTGTTAGTGCCCTAATTGCACAAACGGCAGAGACCCATGGCTCTCCCTTCTATTGTTGCCTCCCTGCCAATTCTTTTCCTTATCCTTCCATTGCTCTTTCTTCTTCCAATTCTTTTCCGAGCGGCATGACGATAGAGGACATCGACATGGATGAAACAACCGGTATTACAGTGCACAAGAAGTCAGCTCTCTGTCTTGTGGCCAAGAAATACGTTGAGATGGATTGCTAGACTGCTAAGTGGTGCCTTTAAATCTATCAGGTCTATTCGACAATGGTTGTTTTAGATTTAGATCGGTCATCCAATCTGTGTGTCTTTGTGCAACCTTGTACAACTCTGGTGGAGACTTCGAGGATTCATCCTTGCTAGAAATGCCTTGAGATGATGTTCTTGACGGTGAAAATGAAATCAATATCTTTGCGCTCGTTTCCGCAAGTTTCACGCTTTTTAATATCTCGTTCAAATTTTGCAGCAATTGACGTGTTAGAGAGAATTTGGTTTGATGAATTCGGTTAAAATGGAAAATTTTAACATGTTAGATCTTTTGCAGCCCGATTCCAAAGTAGTTTTTTTTTTTTTTTTTTTTTTTTTCAGGTTCTTCTCAACACTCGAAAGATGCTGATTTTACTTATTAGCCAGAATAGTTTCTACAGTATGTTGTCGGTTTATTTGGTTGGTTACGTTCTGTTTAATTATGAGTACATACTTCAACTTTCCTCTGTTATTACACTACAAACTGCAAAGTCCTCTGTTTTTTTCCCAAAAGCCTTTTTGGGAAAAAAAGGGACATGTGGCATCTTTTTTCCTAATTGGGATACAATAATGCATATAATTCACTTAATGACCTATTAACTTTATATCTTCTGTTTTATGATGATTAGGTGTTAACTTTTTATTATTGTAAGACAAACTTCTTATATAAATGATATCCTCCTTGTCATGACGTCAAGATAAAGCTAATACTTTATAATAAAAATTAAAAACAACAATCGTCATTATACATTAGGTGGTTGATCAAAGCAATCATTGTTTAATAATTAAACTTTATTGTTAATTTTTAAAAATAAATGATGTGATTTTTTAAAAAAAAATGGTGTTTAAGATTGGATGAGAAAGGGACTAACGTAGCAAAATCTTGCTTCAAATGGAGTAACTTGTAAAGAGTAATGGTAAGACAAGCTTTTGGAGACTCCAATTCATATTCAAATCATAACTTTAGACATGTATCCAATCCATTAGCTAACCAAACATATTAAATTTATTGTTATTTTATTTGCTAACATCTTCTTTGTGGTATTCTACATCTTTGCCCAATCTCCTCCTTAGATTAACTTGTAGACATTTGCACTAAGGCTCATCCTCTTTTATGTTTTCGTAATTTAATTTTCAAACTCGATTGCATAATCTTTAATTGGAGGAAAGATGTCAAGCATATCTCACTAAAATGTCTAATGAGATCTATTTGATGAGATTCTCAAAAAAAAAATATTTTGAGAATCTCTTATTTTTTTATGAATCTCATCAAATATTCTAGTGAGAATATTCTTGATATCCCTCCTTAAACTTAAGGTGATCTCTTCCATGCATCAACTTACAAACATTTTTACTAAGACTCGTCCTTCTGAACATTTTCATGATTTGATTTCAAAAACTCAAGATGTCTTCCACCTCACCACCTTGAGTTTGAGGAAGAATGTCAAAAATATTCTTACAAGAATATTTGATGAGATCCTCAAGATAGTTGATGGGATTCTCATAAGAATATTTGATGAGATTTTAGGATATTTGATATGATTAATGATGAAATATAATGTAAAATATTTGATATAATTTGATGAGATTTTAGGATTTAGAATATTTAATATGATTTGTTGAAATATTTTTATAATATTTTATACATCTATACCATTCTTAAGATCCTTAAAATCTTTGCAATTAACAATCCTAGTCTTATATCAAGGGTTGGCTTACGTACAGAAAAGATGTGTAATACAATAAATTTTTATTTTTATCTTTTCTTTCTTTTTCACTTCTTTCATTGTCAATGATGACCCTTAGCTCTCATCACATTAAGATAAGAGGGAAACCTATATATTTTGTATTGGGATGATGCCTGCAACAAATAAACATGATTGCTTAATGGATGATCATAATAAACATACCATGACCCAAGCAGCCTCATCTCAGCTGGTTGGCACTCATCTCAGTGGTCACTTGTTTCTAATCTCAATGGTGTCATTCTAATGTCAACTTTATTATCTAAAAATTAGTTTTGGAAATTAAATTTCCTTGATGGATGATAATAATATGAATAATGATGAACTTGGAGATTCAGCTTCTAGTTGATAGAAATATCGCACATTTATTTGCGCTTGTCTAGGTGGCCACAACCAGATGTGCTCGGAAACCCTCCTGATAACAGTCCATGTGTGCTCCCTCAGTGCCCAATAACTTACAGTCCTACATGGTGTTTCTTTTCTTTCTCCCTTGGCCGTTTGCTTCACTTGGTAGCGAGTTTCTTTCTAAGTGGATCAAGATGACCTTGCCCATCTCGGCAATAGGATTTGAGAGATACGAAAAGCGGCTTGAAATCTCATTCTTAGAGCCGTCCATCTTTGCTGACCCACATGGAAATGGCCTTCAATCTCTGTCCAGAGACCAAATTGATGGTATACTAAAGCCAGCAAAATGCATGATAGTGGCATCACTGTCGAACAAAATTATTTTCTCCTATGTTCTATCAGAGTCTAGTCTCTTTATACACCCTTACAAGATCATCATCAAGACCTGTGGTACCACAAGGCTGTTGCTGTCGATCCCACCTATTCTTGAGCTGGCCAAAGAGCCATCACTCTCAGTAAGATCTGTGAGATACATCCATGGGAGCTTCAAATTTCCACAAGCACAGGCATTCCCCTATCACAGCTTCTCATCAGAAGTTGCCATCCTTGACAGGCATCCGGGGAGCTTGGTTTAGGCAGCAAGACATGTGTAATGTGTAGTCTGGTTAAGTCTCAGAAGTGGCATGTTTACTCTGGCTCAGCTAAATCAGCAGACCATCCGGTCTACACCGTGGAAATGTGCATGACTGGATTGGACAGGAAGCTTGCTTCAGTCTTCTATAAGAGCCAGCACAACTTGGCATCCGAGATGACCCTTGCTTCTGGTACAAGAGATATTCTCCCTGGCTCTAAGATATGTGACTTCCAGTTTGACCCTTGCAGTTACTCCATGAATGCCGTTGAAGGACCTGCAACGTCTACAATTCACGTCACACCTGAAGATGGTTTCAGCTATGCGAGCTTTGAAGCAATGGGTTATGACCCTGAATCAGTCAGCATGAGCTGACTGGTTGCGAGAGTTTTGGCATGTTTCTAACCAACAGAATTCTCTGTTGCGATCCATGCAGACCTTCCTAGTGAGGGATGTTTCTAGGAATCAGGCTTTGATATAGCAGGTTATGTCAGTGGGGCCAAAAGCTATCAGGAGCTTGGAAAAGGAGGTGGTTAATTTAGTTTACAAGAGTTTCAGGGTGAGTGATTGTGTGTCCCCGAGGTCTATTCTTAAGGGATGCTGGGAAGAAGGGGATGAGGAAGTCGAAAATACTTGAACTGCAATTCATGTATATGGTCACTTGCACTTTCTTTGCCTTTGTGGGAGTTTTTTTCAGGTGAAACGAGATGAAGAGTCCTTTCCCTATGGCTTTTACTTGAACCTGCAGGAGGTTTACAAGGATGTTGGAGTTACAATGTAATTAAGAAGAATACAAAATTTGATAGGGCTTCTGGTCACTTTTGGGGGCAAAAAAAAGGTATTCCACATGGAAACTAAATTGAAATCTTGTGGGCAAAGCTGCTGTCAAGGTTTCTTATAAAATTTTGAAAAGTTTAAGGTAGACCAAATGATTTGTCACTTGCCTGTGAAGGCCTGCAGCCTGAGATCATTTAAGCAGGCCGCCAAGATTCATACATGGAAAAGTCCTTCTGCAGGAGCGCGTGCATCACACACGATGATTAACCACGTACGCATGGTGCAAAAAAAAATCAAAAATGTCCTTCAGAACATGCGACCGAACGCGCGTACAAACAATCATCGTGTATGATATGCACATTTTGTACTGTGCATGGTGCACAAGTAATTTCCTTCGTACATGTATTGGCTCCTTGGCCCAACAAGTAAGCTTTTAAGCTGCCACTAGTTTTGTGCAACTCCCATGACATCTAACATTTTCAACTTGATTCTTGTCAGAGATCTGAATCCAATAACCACCTCCACGACATGAAGTTCATACTTGATCCCGGAATTCATGGCCAAGTAATCCCAGATCATTTCCACAATTTTATGGCCATACAAAATTCTGAATAATTTGATGCCAAAAGTTATAGCCCAATGCTGACCACTTAGCAGTAATCCAAGTGTTTTAGCTCACATTGCTACTTCTTTTATGACAAAATAGTAAGAAATAATATCCTTAATAGAGTAAACTTTGCAACATCAGAACTCATTTGGAATCTCTAATTTGCTCTACCATCTCAAATCTTACCAGATCCCCGCAAACTTTCTCAATCCAAATCAGTTCCCTGATAGTGCTAAGTTAGTACCACGTGGTTACCAGGTCTGTAAATCTCTCCAAAGAGATTGTCATCAAATGAAATTTACCAGATATTAACTGTAGAGTTAGACTTATGTATTAGAGGAAGATAAATAACCTCTAAGAAGGGGACTTGGATTTAAGCTGAAAGTTTGAATAAATAAAAACATTTAAGGAATATACTCATAAAAATAGCAGGAAGAAAATCTGGTATGTTTGATTCGAAAGGACCCACCGTTAGAAATCTATTAACAATCTATACAATATTGTATAGAATTAATAGATAGGATCTTTGTATTATCTCTAGCCATTGCTTATGATCTACTTCTCGAAGATTTGAATCAGCTGCAGATCTACCGCTTCGAGAACCTTGATTGAGTGCTTCCAATCAATGAGCTATCGCACACGATGGTGTATGCCCAGGATATGCTCTTGATCAGGGACCCAATATCTTTGCTTCCTTCTGGTTTTCTCTCGATGATATTGTGTTATTGAAAACCTTAGAAGGATCTCTATTTAAAGAGATTTCTCAAATCCCTTCCACCGCCTACTCCCATCAAAGTAGGCATTTAACACCATTTAAAGAGATCATCAAAGTAGGCGTTTAACACCATTTAAAGAGATATCGTTACACTCATTAACTAGTGGATGGCGTTAAAAATTATCCGCAAATGATTAAGCTATATCGCAATAAAATAGGACCATCTACCAACACGGGATACTACATTCTCCCACTTGGTCCGCATATTTTATCTTAATCCATTCTCAACATTGAACAAGAAATCAAATACATGAATCATAGCGATAGTTCCTCTATAATTGAGTATTATCTTCTATGTATTACAATGCATTAATATCAGTGCAATAAAAATTTCTGTGGGATAAGATTCAGTGCATTAATATAATTAATTATAATTAATGACATTTAACCTTATGTGATCTTTGCAACTCAATATATAATTTTATTAATTAAAGATGCTGTGGCTACTCCCCAATTAACCAAAATTATATTGACCACATGACATTTGAACTCCATTATATGCATATAGATTAACCAATTTAGCATGATTATTAGGTAGTGATCTTAATCAACATAACATTTCCAAATCAAGATCTGAATTAATCAAATTGGCAGGCCAGTGAAACAGAAGTGGGGGTCCCCCATTGCTTTCCTTAGGTCAGTCAACGAAACCAATTAAGTAACCATAATCTCTTTACTTTTCTAGACACCAATTGACCAATCAAACCTTGAAAGGATTTGCACTATGATTTTTCACACTACCACCAAATATAATTTTATTCATGCATAGAATAAATCTAATATGCAAAATAGGAGACAACATATCAATTATCTATTTAATGAATTTTAAAATTATCATCCTAAGAAAATTTTTTGTTAAGGGCCAGTCTATGCAAAACACGTAGGCATAGAGACTCAGGAGGCGTATTTTAATACAAAATTTAAACTTGAGAAACAAATGATAAAAAAAATCATATCACATGATATAATAAAACATTAAACAGATAATAGCATGCATTTAAAATTTAACCAAATGGATAAGATGCTATTTCATCCTCTCTTTTTCAAATTACGCAAAAAGCAAAAAAATCGCGCATCTAAACAAGCTAGCCGAACAAATGCTTGCCAACCACCTTCTTTATAATGGATATAATAAATTAAATCGTATCATCTCCCGTTATACTGCATGAGAGAAGAAAAGGCTCTTTTTTTTATACAGCTGAAATCACGTTCTTTCATAAAAAAATCCATGCTTTAACTTAATACATCGAGTTATATGCCTCAAATTCAGTTACATGAACATAATTTTATTTTTTATGCAACTATTTTGCATGTTAATATTTCTGATATGAAATGTGATGTTCCTGATTTAAGTGGTGATAATTATAAATTATATAAGAGAATTCTTCTTCAATTAGGGTGTGGATATTAACTATGCTATCAGGAAGGATGAACCACATTCGGTACATCTACTAGCACTCAGGCTGAGATTGCTATATGAACGATGGGAGCATCCAATCGCCTCAGTATGATATTCATACGTGAAGATTTCTGCTAGTATACGTGGTTCAATTCCTGAGTGTAGAAATGTCAAGGAACTTCTAAGGCTATTGATGCACAATTTGAGTCTTCAGATAAGGCACTGGCTAGCACCCTAATGACAAAATTATCATTAATGAAGCTCACTATTGTTGGAGGTGTGGTGAGCACATCATGAAGATGAGGGACATTGCGGCTCAGTTAAATCCCTAGAGGTTGAGATGTCAGAATCTTTCTTGGTGCACTTTATTTTGAGCTCACTCCACAGCAATATAGTCCCTTCAAAATATCTTACAACACACATAAGGACAAATGGTCAATTAATGAACTTCTGACCATGTGTGTTCAAGAGGAAGGGAGGCTAATTTTGGAAATGAAGAAAGTGCACATTTAGTCACTCAGAGAAAGACTAAAGCTTCCAAAGCCAAACGCAAAGGAAAGGATAAAGTACCCATCCATACAGAAAATAAGAAGGAATACAAGTGCTTCTTTTGCAAGAAGAAAGGGCATATAAAGAAAGATTGCCTCAAATTCAAAGCTTGGCTTGACAAAAAGGTACTCTAACCTCATTCGTATGTCATGAATCCAATTTGGTTATATGTCATAACACATGGTGGATTGATTCTGGTTCTACAATCCATGTTTCAAATACCTTGCAAGGTTTTCTAAATCAAAGGAAATCATTGGAAAGTGAACAAAGCATATATTCAGAAAACAAGATGGGTTCACATGTGGAAGTGATTGGGACGTGCAGACTTATTTTAGATTCTGATTTTGTTTTGGATTTGAAAAAGATATTTTATATTCCAAGTTTCTCTAGAAATTTAATTTCAGTGTCAAGGCTTGTACCAGCAGGATATTCCTTTAATTTTAATAAAAGCTCTGTTGATTTATTTTATAAATCTAAGCTTATTGGGAATGGTACATTGTCCGACAATCTTTTCCAAATTAATTTGAAAAACAATACCTCCTATAATGTGATGCACGCCCAAACTGTATGAAAAGATGTGTTATGAATGAGAATTTCTCTATTTTGTGGCATCAGAGATTAGTCATATCCATTGAGAGAATTAAAAGATTAGTAAAAGATGGAGTACTTGATACTCTTGATTTTGTTGATTTTGGCACTTGTGTGGACTGCATAAAGGGAAAGCAAACCAACAAGTCCAAGAAAGATGCCAAGAGAAGTTCAGAAATACTGGAGATCATACATACGGATATTGTAGTCCAGATATGGACTCGTATGGTCAAAGATACTTCATCTCATTTATTGATGACTATTCATGATATATGTATCTCTACCTGCTTCATAACAAGAACGAAGCATTAGATGCTTTTAAGATATTTAAGGCAGAAGTAGAGAAACAATGTGGCAAGCAAATTAAAATCGTGAGTCAGATAGAGGTGGAGAATATTATGGTAGATACACTGAGAATGGACAAGCACCTGGTCCATTTGCTCAGTTTCTTGAAGAAAATGGAATTGTTGCACAATACACCATGCCAGGGTCTCCTGACCAAAATGGTGTAGCTGAAAGGAGAAACCGAACATTATTGGACATGGTAAGGAGCATGATTGCCAGCTCTAACCTACCTAAATCCTTGTGGACTAAAGCTCTTAAACAGCTGCATATATATTAAACCGGGTTCCAACCAAGGATGTTTCCAAAATGCCATTTGAGTTATTTAAAGGTTGGAAACCAAGTTGCAGTATATACGTGTTTGGGGATGCCCATCTGAAGTAAGAGTTTATAATCCACAAGAAAAGAAACTAGACCCAAGGACTATTAGTGGATATTTTATTGGATATGCTGAGAAGTCCAAGGGTTATAAATTTTATTGTCCATCTCGTAGCACTAGGATTGTGGAATCAAGAAATGCAAAATTTCTTGAGAATGACTTGATCAGTGGGAGTGATCAATCTAAGTATTTGGCTTCTTCTAAGAAAGATCATTCAGATATTCCAGCTTCCACTTCGAGTGAGGGATTGGTTGTTATTTATAGCACTCCTCAAACTCAGATATGTGCTCAATGACCAGTCATTGATATTTCACAAGCTGATGGTAGTCTAGAAGATCATGTTGTTCATCAACAATCAGTTGTGCAAGATACTCCTCAAGAGGTCATTGACACAACATTAAGAAGATCAACTAGAATAAAAAATCAACAATTCCTAGTGATTATATTGTGTATCTACATGAATCTGACTATAACATTGGAGCCGAAAATGATCCTGAAACATTTTCACAAGCCATGAGTTCTAAGGAATCAAACTTATGTACAATGTCATGAAGGATGAGATGGAATCTATGGCATCTAATCGAGTCTGGGATCTTGTTGAGTTGCCTAATGGTGTAAAAGTCATTGGATGTAGATGGGTCTTTAAAATAAAGAAAGACTCACAAGGCAACATTGAAAGATATAAAGCAAGACTCGTTGCCAAAGGGTTCACTCAGAGAGAAGGAATCGACTACACTGAGACATTTTCTCTTGTATCCAAGAAAGATTCTCTCCGAATAATTATGGCATTAATAGCTTATTTTGATTTTGAGTTACATCAAATGGATGTGAAAACTGTATTCCTTAATGAAGATCTAGAGGAAGAGGTTTACATGAAATAGCCTGAAGGATTTTCCTCTGGTGATAGTGAGCATTTGGTTTGCAAGCTTAAGAAATCTATATATGGATTAAAACAAGCCTCACGTCAGTGGTATCTAAAATTTCATGATATGATCTTTTCTTTGGTTTTGAAGAGAACATCATGGATCAATGTATATACCAGAAGGTTAGTAGGAGCAAAATTTGTTTCTTGGTCATATATGTAGATGACATTCTACTTGCAACTAATGATAAAGGGTTGCTACATGAGGTGAAACAATTTCTCTCCAAAATTTTAATATGAAAGATATGAGTGAGGCATCTTATGTCATTGGCATGAAGATCCATAGAGAAATATCTCGAGGCATTTTAAGATTGTCTCAAAAACTTATATCAATAAAGTCTTGGAGAGATTTCAGATGAAAAATTATTCACCAAGTGTTGCACCTATAGTGAAGGGTGACAAGTTCGCTTTGAACCAGTGCCCTAAAAATGAACTTGAACGGGAACAGATGCACAACATTTCATATGCTTCAGCTATTGAAAGCCTAATGTATGCTAGGTTTGCACAAGACCTGACATTGCATTTGCAGTAGGAATGTTGGGAAGATATCAGAATAATCCAGGTTTAGACCACTGGAGAGATGCTAAAAGGTCATGAGGTATCTTCAAGGGACCAAGGACTACATGCTCATGTATAGACGAACTGATCATTTGGAGATAGAGGGTTACTCATATTCGGACTTTGCTGGCTGCATTGATTCTCGAAAATCAACATCAGGATTTATATTTATGTTAGCCGGTGGAGCCATATCATGGAGGAGTGCAAAGCAGACCTTGACTGCTACCTCTACTTTGGAAGAGGAGTTCGTTGCTTGTTTTGAGGCTACATCACAAGTGTATGGTTGATGAGTTTCATCTCAGGGCTTAAAATTGTTAACTCTATAGCTAGGCCAATTAAGCTGTACTGTGACAATTCATTACTGTATTTTTGGCTAAAAACCACAAGAGTGGTAGTCGAAGTAAATATATCGACATTAAGTATTTAGCCATAAGAGAACATGTTGAACAAAGTGGTCATAGAACACGTTAGCAATGAAGGGGGAGGTGGGGAAAACCCCCCCTGTTAAATTATTTTTTTTGTTGGCCTGGCCACCATGGCCAGGCTACGGCTGTGCCTGGAGAAGAAGGCCACGGCCGTGGCCGTGGCCGGCAACGAAGGGGGGGTGGGGAAAACCCCCCCTGTTAAATTTTTTTTGTTGGCTTGGCCACCATGGCCAGGCCACGGCAGCGGCCGTGGCCGAAGAAGATGGCCACGGCCGAGGCCATGCCCGGAGAAGAAGGCCACGGCCGTGGCCATGGCCGGCAACGAAGGGGGGGTGGGAAAAACCCCCCCTTTTAAATTTTTTTTTTGTTGGCCTGGCCACCGTAGCCAGGCCACGGCCGGCCACGGCAGCGGCCGTGGCCGGAGAAGACGGCCACGGCCGAGGCCGTGCCCGAAGAAGAAGGCCACGGCCGTGGCCGTGGCCAGCAACGAAGGGGGGGTGGGGAAACCCCCCCTGTTAAATTTTTTTTTGTTGGCCTGTCCACTGTGGCCAGGCCACGGCCGGCCACGGCAGCGGCCTTGGTCAGAGAAGACGGCCACGGCAGCGGCCGTGGCTGGCAACGATTGTTTTTTTTTAAAAAAAAAGAGGGAGAGGGGGGGCTTACCTCGATAGAGAGGGGACACCGCCGGAGTGGGAGGAGCTGCCGCCGGTGGTTCGTAGCGCCGGGGGAGAGGGCGGGGGAGCCGAAGGAGGGGACAGTGGCGGTTAGGGTAAGAAGAGGAAGAAGAAGAGAAGCGGGGGGGAGGGGGGGTGGCCCGACCCAGCTTATATAGTAGTGATTAGGGACGCAAATTTGCATCGCTAATCACTCGCTATTTTTTAAAAAAATTTATTATGGATTAGCGACGCAACAACACGTCGCTAATCCATCGCTAATTTGGCCTTTTTATTATTTTATGCAAAACTTAGCGATGTAACTAATTGCGTCGCTAATGTGTCGCTAATTTGGCGCCAATGTCCGGCGAAAAAATATTTTTATTTTCTGGAAAAATGCATCGCTAATGCGTCGCAATATTTTTATTTGATAATTATATTTGATAAAAATTATATTTTCTAAAAATAATTGCGACGCATATATTGCGTCGCAATATTTTTTTAAAATTTTTGTATTACATTTATTTTTCTAAAAAACATTGCGACGCAATATATGCGTCACAATATTAAAACTTGTTTTCTTTGGAAAAATTATTTTTATTTTCTAGGAAATCGCATCGCTAATGCATCGCAATATTTTTTTAATAATTATAACTGATAAAAATTATATTTTCTGAAAATAATTGTGATGCATATATTGTGTCGCAATGTTTTATTTTTAAATTTTTTACAACATTTATTTCTCTAAAAATCATTGCGACACAATATATGCATCACAAGATTAAAATTTATTTTTTCTGGAAAAATTATTTTTATTTTTAGGAAAAATGTGTCGCTAATGCATCGCAATATATTTATTTGATAATTATATTTGATAAAACTTATATTTTTTGAAAATAATTGCGACGTATATATTGCGTCGCAATGTTTTATTTTTATATTTTTTTTACAACATTTATTTTTCTAAAAAACATTGTGATGCAATATATGCGTCGCAATATTAAAACTTATTTTTCTCAGAAATTATTTTTATTTTCTGGGAAAATGCGTTGATAATGTGTTGCAATATTTTTATTTGATAATTATATTTGATAAAAATTATATTTTTTGATAATAATTGTGATCGGTCCGATCGGCGACGATCTGACGGTTGTGATCGATCCAAGCCCTAATCCCGATCGGCCACGACCGATCTCGGACCGTGGCGATTGGTCCGATCGCCAACGATCCGACGGTTGCGATCAATCCAAGCCCTGATCCCGATCGGCCACGATCGATCTCGGACCGTGGTGATCGGTCTGATAGTCGATGATTCGACGGTTGCGATCGATCCAAGCCCTGATTCCGATCGGCCACGACCGATCTTGGACCATGGCAATCGGTCCGATCGCCGACGATCCGATGGTTGCAATCAATCCAAGCCCTGATCCCGATCGGCCATGACCGATCTTGGACCATGGTGATCGGATCGATCGCCGACGATCCGACGGTTGCGATCGATCCAAGCCCTGATCCCGATCGGCCACGATCGATCTCGGACCATGGCGATCGGTCCGATCATCGATGATCTAACGATTGCGATCAATCCAAGCCCTAATCCCAATCGGCCACGACCGATCTCGGACCATTGCGATCGGTCTGATCGGCGACGATCCGACGGTTGCGATCGATCCAAGCCCTGATCTCGATCGGCCACGAACGATCTCGGACCATTGCGATCGGTCCGATCACCGACGATCCGACGGTTGCGATGATCCAATCCTTGATCCCGATCGGCCACGACCGATCTCGGACCATGGCGATCAATTCGATCACCGATGATCCGACGGTTGCGATCGATCCAAGCCCTGATCCCAATCGGCCATGACCGATCTCGGACCGTGGCGATCGGTCCGATCACCGATGATCCGACGATTGCAATCGATCCAAGCCCTGATCCCGATCGGCCACAACCGATCTCGGAGTGTGGTGATCGGTCCGATCGCCGATGATCTGACGGTTGCGATCGATCCAAGCCCTGATCCCGATCGGCCATGACCGATCTCGGACCGTGGCGATTAGTCCGATCGCCGATGATCCGACGGTTGCGATCGATCCAAGCCCTGATCCCGATCAGCCACGACCGATCTCGGACCATGGCGATCGGTCCGATCGCCAATGATCCGACGGTTGCGATCGATCCAAGCTCTGATCCCGATCGGCCATAACCTATCATAGACTGTGGCGATCGGTCCGATCGTCGATGATCCGATGGTTGCGATCGATCCAAGCCCTGATCCCAATCGGCCACGATCGATCTCGGACCATGGCGATCGGTCTGATCACCGACGATCCGACGGTTGCGATCAATCCAAGCCTTGATCCCGATTGGCCACGACCGATCTCGGACCGTGGCGATCGGTCCGATCGCCGACGATCTGATGGTTGTGATCGATCCAAGCCCTGATCCCGATAAGCCACGACCGATCTCAAACCGTTTCAATCGGTCCTATCGCCGATGATCCGATGGTTGCGATCGATCCAAGCCCTGATCCCAATCGAACACGACCGATCTCGGACCGTGGCGATCAGTCCGATTGCCGATGATCCGACGGTTGCGATCGATCCAAGCCATGATCCCGATCGGCCACGACTGATCTCGGACCGTTTCGATCGATCCGATCGGCGATGATCCGACGGTTGTGATCAATCGAAGCCATGATCGATCCTGATCGGTGATGAACGATCTCGGACCATCGCGATCGATCCGATCGGTGATGATCCAACGGTTGCGATCGATCGAAGCCATGATCGATCCTGGTCGGCGATGACCGATCCAACGCATGTACAAAAATTAATTTTTTTAAAATAATTGTGACACATTTCGTTGCGTCGCAACGTTTTATTTTTAATTTTTTTATCTTTTAATTATATTTTTATAAAATTTAATTTTTTAAAAAACATTGCGACGCAATACTTGCGTCGCTAAATTAAAAATTATTTTTATGAATTTACTATTTTATTGCGTCGCTATTACGTCACTATTTAACATAATTAATTTTTTAAAAACATTGCGACACACTTAGTTGCGTCGCAATATTTTTATTTCATAATTCTTTTTAATATTTTTAAAAAATTAATTTTTTAAAAAAACATTGCGACACAATACTTGCGTCGCTAAATTAAAAATTATTTTTATTAATTTACTATTTTATTACGTCGCTATTGCGTCGCTATTTAACATAATTAATTTTTTTAAAAACATTGCGATGCACTGAGTTGCATCGCAATATTTTTATTTTATAATTATATTTTATAAATATTAATTTTATTTAAAATTATTGCGACGCAATTAATGCATCGCTAAATTAAAAATATTTTTTTTAATTTTTTAGTTTATTGCGTCGCTAATGCATCGTTATTTAATATAATTAATTTTTTTAAAAACATTGTGACGCACTGAGTTGCGTCGCAATATTTTATATTTCAGAATTCTATTTTATAAAAACTAAATTAAAAAATATTGCGACGCATTACTTGCGTCGCTAAATTAAAAAATTAATTTTTTTTGATTTTCTGGTTTATTGAGTCACTAATGCGTCGCTAATTGCGTTGCAATGTTTTGTTGTCGCGGAGGCATCGCAATATGGTTGCAATTTAGCGACGCAACGATGTGTCGCTAAATTTACGTCGCTATTTCAGTATTTTCTTGTAGTGTTCTATCCATTATCTTGCTTGAATTTGTTGATGAAAAACTATTTTTGATTTTAAAACATTCTTTCTGGCGATGATGGTTCTGTGGAGCAAGAGTCTGTGGATGAGGTTATAGTTTATGAGCTTGACGACGGCTTCCAGGAGCTCCCATCAGATGCTAGAGTAGCCATGTATAATAGTGTTGGTTCGAACCAGCATTGCCATCTTAGCGTAACTCACACTACAACAAATATTAGCTATCCCGATCCTAAAATATTTTTTTCTATGCTTAAAAGAATCGAAAAATATTGTCCCCATGCGTCTCCAAGTGTCGGGATAACGAGAGTGGAGACGAAAAATTCCGACGCTTTAAAAGCATCGGGATGTACCGGCGCTTTAAGTGCCGGTGAGTTTTGATTATGCCGACACTTCAAAGTGCCGGCAAGATCAAATTGCATGTGGACGATTGCCGACGCTTTAAAGTATCGGCACATTCTATTTTTTTAAAAAAATAAAATAATAAATAGAAAAGTTTAAAAAATTATATTAAACCTGTTATATTTAAACTTGTGTAATTAAGATAAAATTTATATTAAACCTTTATATTTTAAAAAATAACCTATACAATGCAATCATTACAAAAAAAATCATATTGCACACATTCTTCATATCCAAATTAAAATTTTAAATATAAATTTTATTACATCAACTATGAGAGTTTGTTACAATTTAAAGTTTCACATAATTTAAAAATACATGAAATGAAAGATATAAAATAAAAAAAGCCGAGGTCATTAATGATCTACAGGAGGAAGGTTGTCATCCTGTCCATGAGGATATGATGCTCTAGGAGCCTATAAAAAATTAAAAATATTTAATTTGCAAAAATATCAATGAATATTAGATAAATAATTAATTTAATATAAGAATATATATTTAATAATATATGTAATTACTTGATGTGGAACAAACATCTGTATGAAAGATATAAGCCTCTCAATGTGCTCTCTCATGGAATCCATTGTTGTTCTGTCGGTTACACTCCTCCGTTGCATCTCCTCTATCGTTGCGGCACTTCTCTGTTGCATCTCCTCCATCGCTGCTCTATCGATGGTATTTCTCTGTCGCATCTCCTCTATCTCATGCTCAAGTCTGCGAACACGTGTATCATGAACACCATATGTAGCATCACGCGTATATTACTCACCTTAGATAACTTAGTGGAGGTAACTCCAACTTCATATAACCTCTCACTCGACCGTAGCGCTCCGGTTCCATCAGCTCTATAAATACATCGGCCTCGATGCAACTATTATGCGTAGATGCTGTAGAGTCATTGATATGCTCAGCAATAAGAGATGTAGCTCTTTCCTATATTAATTTAAAAAAATTAGCTAGATCTTACTGAATAATAAAATTAAATTAAAATTATTGTATAAAATAAATTATAATAAATAATTACATATAAGTCTCTCGACTTATTTCTAACAAAAGTACCATCATGATGAGTATTAGTCATCCGATAAAACCCAACCTTACCGAATTTTCGTCCATGCTCATTCATTTATAAAAAAAATTATAATATGTAATAATTTAAGTTTGCATCTTAGCCACCTTGACCTCATGCAAACAATAGCAAGGCATTCACTGTGATAACTTATTTTAGCTTTGAAACCATCTTTTAAGTCTGCATGTTATCCATCTTGAGCAAGATAAATGTCTATGATGCACTGAATATTTTCTTTTAATAACCAAATCAATATATTTTAAATAAAATAACAATGTCAAAAAATAAGTCAGCCTCTTGAACGCCTTGCAATACATAGCAATATATTAAAGATGTCCAGAAGAGAAGACCCCTCCATGTGCAGCTCATTAAGGCAGGCGAGTACAAAAATCAATGCAGTCTTAGTAGGCTTGAAAGGCATTAGGCAGCAACTCCTTGGAATTTTCAACTTAAACTACAGTTGGACGCACTGTATCAGGACCCTTTTTTTCATTCTCCATCCATGTCCACAATCATAGAAGATTTTGCAGAATAATCTATTTGGTTTCTTAGATGCTCACAACATCAGGTCCAAACCAATGAATGGGATGGCCACACACACTGACCTATTTTCAAGTATTCTGGTCCAAATCAGCCTGGCATAAGAATGAGAACATAATTAAAGTTGGAAGGGTAAGCTCTTGTCATGAACAGGAGGCTGATTCTTCTCAATGAAGCTTTTACCATCCTCATCTTCTATTTCATGTTCAAGCTTCTAATTTGGCTTCAAGAAAGAATGGATAAAATCCAAAAGATATTTTCTTGAAAAGAAAAAAACAAAGTTAATGATTGTCACTGTTCTATTAATTTAAAAAATGATATACAAAGTAAAAAAGAAAGAAGAATTCGAAATTCAAAAATTTGCCGGCTCTCCTCTCAAATTGGATCTAAAATATATCTTTTACAAAGTAAAAAAGAAAGAGTAATCTTTAGATTAAATTATACAGGTAAGAGAGAGTAAACATTTAACAGATTAATTAGGTTTAGCATACAAATTTTCTTACTTAATATCTGAAAATATATATTTCATTACTTTTTATATAACATTAGCACTGTAGATGGCTCTAGACACAGCCAACACAAGTTAAGAGTCTCACAACAGAGACTTTTTTAAGAGTTTCTTCAAATTTAATAATCAAGAAGGAAAATTCTTCAAATTTTTAGAGATTGTAAAAAAGGGTGAATGGAGAAACGGAAATTGTAAATAGTCACATAAACCAAATCAAATGCAGTTCTTTGTACAGTTCTTGGTACATACATACTTGGGGTTCTGTTGAAGTAGATATAGATAATGATAAGAATAAGGATAAGGACTGAGAGAGATTAAGTTAATGATAGGCTTGAATTACGCACGGAACGCTTTCTTAAGCATTATTTGCACCCTCTCGAATGCTCTAGGTAAATAGCAAATACACCGCAGGATACGATAAGCCTTGATCGAGTTTGCACCAAGCACTAATGAAAACTTGATTATAAACAAGAACTTTTTCTTACACTATGTTGATTTTATTTGTTTATGGATCTGTTTTTAGATCTATATACTATTGAGAGAGTTGTCTTCTTTATATAGCCATTACTCCATTAACAATGACCTACTGTTATCATGCCTTAAGCAATATAGAATGGCCACTGATAACTAAAATTGTCATTATTCAAGTTAATGACCATTCAGTTATAAATATGAATGGTCATAGAAAACCTAGAAACTTACACCAACTAAATTACCATTACTCAAATTAATGATCATTCAGTTACAAATATAAATGGTCATAGAAGACCGAGACTAAGAGGTTACACCAACTAAATTGCCATCATTCACTTGCAAATATAATGGTCATAGAAGACCAAGAGACCAGTTCTCTAAACACATCCACAAACACCTACTTCGTTTATTTAAACAAAATCTCAATGATCTCCCACTTGTTTAAAACAAACTAAGTCCACATCAGAAGTTAAAGATGAGAAGAATACAGCTAGGTATCTTTCGATTTGAGCCTAACCTTAGTAAAAATATCATAAAGCTTTAACGAAATTTCAAGTAGCATAAACGCTTTAAACCAGTTATTCCTTGTGTCAAAACCGATGATACTTCACACACACTTCTTAGAGTTTCTTGTCTATACAACTCGTTTAGCATAATTTATGGCCATGTGCTTATCCTATTTCATGAACTTTTTCATGAGAAAAACTCTAACTCTCACTTGAGACGGCACCATCTCAAGGTTCACATAGGTGAAGTTCTTTCAGTATCTCTGTTACAACATATACTTATTTACATGACTGAACTTTATTAAGAGTTTAAAAAATCCTCCAACTTGTAACAGTCAGCACTATACACTAAGTGCAGCTATAATCCACTTATCAATGACTTGTTGTTATCCACTGAACCTAAGACTAGTCATTTTCTAGAATTAGGTTGGGTTGCCATCATTGGTGGACTTTTACTTAAGGACTTTTAGACCCATCCCTCTGAAAGTCATCTTTACTAAATCTCTTATAAGAGGTTTAGTAAGTGGATCAGCTAGATTATAGCTTGATCGCACAAAAGTGAAAGAAATTATTTCTTTTTTGATTAATTTTTTCATATACTTATGTCTTAGACTAATGTGTCTATACTTGCCATTGTACACTTCGTTGTACGCTGTGGCTAAAGTGGCTTGGCTATCATAATATTGATACGGTTGAAATATTCTCACAAGCCAATGAGATTTTCAATAGAAGATCCCTTAATCATTCAGCCTCATGTCCTACTGAAGCTAAAGCCACAAACTCTAACTCCATTGTTGAGTGTGTAATACAAGTTTGTTTCTTAGATTTTCAAGATATTGCACTACCCGCTAGTGTAAACACCCAACCAGTGGTAGATTTACTATCTCCCACACTCAATATCCAACTTGCATCGGTATATCCTTCCAATACAGCAGAAAATTTAGAGTATTGTAAACCTAGTCTTTGGTTTTCAAAAGATAACCAAAGACTCTACCAACAGCCTTCCAATATTCTACACTTGGATTGCTAGTAAACCTACTTAGCTTACTGACTGCAAATGCTATATCGGGTCTAGTGCATTGCATCAAATAAATTAGACAACCAATAGCACTTGCATACTCAAGTTGAGGCATGGCTCATCCACTATTCTTTTCAAGCTTTACACTTAGATCGAACAGGGTGTTCACTTCTTTGAACTTCAAATGTTTGAACTTGTGTAACACTTTCTCAACATAATATGATTGACCAAGTTCAAAACCCCCACTATTTTGTTTCACTTTGATGCCCAAAATAGTACCAACTTGTCCAAGATCTTTCATGTTGAAAGTAGATGATAGAAACCTCTTCATTTCTTGTATGCCTTTCAATTCATTGCTAATGATCAACATATCATCAACATAAAGGCACACATATACCACAAAGTCACCATGCACTTTAGCATAAAACACTTGTCAGAAACGTTATAAACAAATCCATTTGAGAGTATAACTGAGTCAAACTTCTCATGCCATTATTTGAGCGCTTGTTTCAATCCATACAAGGATTTAACAAGTTTGCACACTTTATGTTCATTATCTGGTAGAACAAAATCCTCTGATTATTCCATATAGACCTACTCATTGAGATCACCATTTAGAAATATCGTTTTGACATCCATTTGATGAATATAAAGGTTGTGTAATGAAGCCAATGCAAACAATACTCTAATTGTTGTTATTCTAGCTACAGTTGCATATGTATCAAAATAGTCAATTTTTTCTTTTTGTCGAAAACCTTTAGCTACTAGTCTCGCCTTATAAGTGTTTAAAGTTCCATCACTATGATACTTCTTTTTAAACACCCATTTACAACCAATAGGCTTAGACCCTTTGGGTAATCGATAAGCTCCCAAGTATGGTTTGACATAATAGAATCTATCTCATCTTGAATAGCTTCTTTCAAAAAGCATACTCTCTCGAAGCCATTGCTTCGTTAAAGGTTTTAGGATCATCTTTCACTTGAAGAACAATAGGTACCTTACGAATAAAATTCTCTCAACTTTTTTCTATCAAATAGAAAGAAATGAGTTGATAATCTATCTCTTCGGGTCCTAAATTCTTAACTTTTTGGATTCTCTTACTTTTTTAAGTTTTGGTTGTTCTTCTTCAACAACCTTTGAAGTATTCTTCTTGCAAGAATCTTCATTTGTAGAACTTTGAGAATTCTTTTCGAAAGTGATCAAAGTCTCAAAGAACTCCACATCTCTAGATTCTATTATCACATTAAACTTCAAATTAAGGAGCCTATAGGCTTTGCTATTTGTAGCATATCTTACAAAAGCGCATCTAATTCCACAAGGATCAAACTTGGTCCTTTTAGGATCAGTGTTCTTATAATAAGCAAGACACCTTCACACTTTAAAATAGCCTATATTAGGCTTTCTGCCTTTTCACAACTCATATAGAGAGGTCTTATTCTTTTAGTAGGAATTCTATTAAGAATATAACATGCAGATAATAATGCTTCCACTACAAGAAAATTAAAATATAGCAACGCCAAAATACGTCGCTAATGTGTCGTTAAACAAGCTATAGCAACGCAATAAAGGCATCGCTAAAATGTTCGTCGCAATTTCAATTTGTTGCAATTGCGTCTCTAAACAGCGACTCTCTGCGATGCCCTAAATGCGTCGCAATATTACTACACAGCCTAAATACATTGCTACTTTAAAAATAATTTTTTTAAAAATATTTGTGATGAAAAATCTCATTGTAATTGCATCGCTAATTAATTAATTTATTTTTAAAAAAAATTAAAAAAAATAATTTTTAATATTCTTTAAATTAATTGCAATGGAAAATAGCGTCGCTAATTAATTTATTTATTTTTAAAAAATAAATAAATTAATTTTTAATTTTTAAAAATAATTGCGATGCCCCTAAATGCATTGCAATATTGCGACGCATACTAATGCGTCGCTATTTTAAAAATAAATTTTTTAAAATATTTTGACAAAAAATTTTATCGCAATTGCGTTGCTAATTAATTAATTTATTTTTTAAAAAAATTAAAATAAAATAATTTTTAATTTTTTTTAAATTAATTGCGATCAAAAATAGCATCGCTAATTAATTTATTATTTTTTAAAAAATTAAAGTAAATTAATTTTTAATTTTTAAAGTAAATTAATTTATTTATTTAAAAAAATAAAATAATATAAATTAAACTTCCTAATACAATGTAATTGCTAATACAATTGACCAAAACAATCATTACAAAATTTTCAGAAATAGATAAAAATTTATTTTATTAATTATTTAAAATTTTTATATACAAAACAAAAAAATAAAAAAATACATCAAGTAGTGAAAAAAAATACATCATGTATCTGCAGGCGGCTGTGGACGCTGCGGAGGCTGGAATGGACCCTACAACATGAGATGAACTAAATCCTGCATCTGACGCATCTGCTCTCTCATCTCTGCAAGCTCCTTCCGAACCTCCTGGCAAACTTTCTCCTTGATAGATCTCCGGATGTCGTTTATCTGCTCAAGAGAAATATCGCCAGAACATGCGAATTGGAGCCCTGATAGGAAAAATATCTGGAAGCTCTGATGCCCAAACCATAGACCCTACGGTCTCGCGGCTGGGCACCAACAGCCTCCAAAAATATACGTCAACTCTCCTCTGATGAGAGTTCGATGGGCGGCCCCCCATCAGTGGAGTCGACCTGCGAAGCCTGAGACTGAAGCTCCTCGACTCGTGCCTTTGAATTATAAAATCAATGATAAATAAATCAATATATAAAGCTGAATAAAATTTTAGAAATTAAATAAATAAAATATAAAGCTAATTTCTTACTCCAACCTCCCATGATCGTGTATCGACCCAGGAACCATCCTTCCTGGTGTGTGTCGCCCTGAATAGACGAAACTCACCAGGATCTCTGCCCTCCTACTCGAACTACAAAAATAGAAGAAAGAATATAAATGCAAGTATTGTAAATGACTAAATTAGTATTTAAATTATTTATGTTTTCTTACCATACGGCACATGTGCTCCTGAATAGAAATGGAACCCATAGTGTGACAGGAGAGGCCCGTGCCACGACCGCCCTTCTCAGATCGACGGTTCATGCTGGCTGATGCGGACCTCCTAATCCATGCCTCGGACTGCCACGCCTGCTGCCAGCTAGCCCAAATACCCTCCGGCACATGCCCTGGATGGTCACCTGAACTCCTCCAATGATAAAGCATGTCGGAGTATTGGCGTGCCGTAAGAGCATTCCATGCTGCCCTAATGGCATCATGGATAGTAGGGTCCCACGTAAACTTTTTCTGCATTGAATAAATAGTTAGTTTCAGAATATATTAAGATTAGAAAATTTTATATCAGTTATAAAATGTATTTAAAAAGTTTACCTGAAACTCTAAAAAATAAAACTCCCTCGTGGTCGCAGATACATGATGCCAATCGTAGCCACTAGGATTAGCACGGCTCTAAAATATAGAGCTGATCCGGCTCGATACAGTATGCTGCTCAATAAAGCTGTAAAAAAAACTAATTAAAATAAGTAATTAACTTAAAAACATAAACATATAATTACAAATAGTATATACTTACAACCCATCGGCATCCAATCGAAGTACGGTGCGACTGACCAAAGAAGAACTCTCAAAGGAATATGCTGATCGGGTAGAGAAAAATACAGGATGAGCGTCGACGCCTGGAGAGGCGGAAGTCCATGCATCAGGGCTGGTAGTGGGATGTGACGCAGCAGGGCTATGTTCGTCAGGGATAGATCTACCTCGATCCATCATATTGTAAATACTAAATATTAATGCAATGCAATATAATTACGAATAATTAATAAATATAAAAAATTTACATCAGGTTTGAACCTTATATTTTTCAATAAGACCGAACTTGACATAGTAGGTATGTCATATGGATTTACTTTAGATAAGTAAAAATGGATTCAACCTGGCCTAAACTAAATCCGATTCAATCTAATCTCTGGAGGCGTGGAGTAAGAGGGAAGTAATGCATCTTCTTGTAAGGCACACTTTTCCACCTACCTGTACTAGTTCCCCCTTCGCCGTTTTCGTACCTCGATTGCCCACAAATCTTACACCATCTCAGCTCTGAGTCTTCATCCCAATATGTCATACAATTGTTCAAGCAACAATCGATCTTATTAACTGGGAGCCCAAGGCCACACAATAACTTCTTCGTTGAGTAGAAACTGTCTGCTACAACATTATGATTTGGTAAAACTTCCTTCATTAACCCAGCTACAGCATTAAATGCCTTTTCTGATAATCGATGTTCCACAGCCATAGAAAATTGCGAATGACTCTCACAACCAGGATACAATTCTTGATTTGCAGAACACAACATATCATAAAATTGTTGTGCATCTGGATTTGGTTCTTCCATAAATGTATTCTGATTGAATTTGTTACCCGATGCATTCATCACCATTTCTTCGTATGTGTTTAAATTCACCAATGGTTCATCATTGGGATTTGACACTTCTTGGCTAGTGACAGCTGCAAACATTTCCTCAGTTTCACCATGACAGTTCCAAACATCGTACCCAGGAACAAACCCCTTTTTACACAAGTGCACCTTCACAGTTTCAACATCTCTATAGGCTTTATTATGACACTTGCGTAAGTTGCAGGGGCACCTGATCCTAGGCCCATCCATCCATTCGGGTTGACTACATGCAAATGAAATAAATTCTTCCAATCCATTCAAAAAATCTGGATTAAGCAATCCATCTTTTAACCTTACATATATCCACGAGCGAGCCCCGCTCATTTTTGACCGACTTATACAATTCCTGGTAAACCATTAAATGAGACAACAATATAATTTTGCATTAGTCATTATAGCAACAGATTAATTCTTTTACACATCTAAGGTAAATTACAAATATTGTGCCTATCCAGGATCGAGGCCCAGGACCGGGGTCCGTTCAATCATTAGACTTCACAAGTAAGCAACTGTCCTAAATGAATTCCACTTTCACTCCACTACAACTTAGGTAAGGCCCTATCCCATTCAAGATTATTTTATGTGATATGTTATTCTGCTAGAAATTATCATCGTTTACGTTGAAATTTCGGCAGTAATTCCCCATATGATCTCCAAAATGTGTGGCATATATGCCATACTAGGAGAACGTATGAGGATATACAAACTGCAAGCTCAACTAACGATGACGAATAGCAGACAAACATATCGCAAAAATAATCTCAAACAGTCCACTAGGACAATTTGAGAATTTGCAAAACTAAGTCTTGCAAAGTCTTAAACGGGTCTAAAGCTTATAGTGTTGTGAGAAATAATATGAAAAATCAAAGACAAGAAATAAGCCTATGGGTTGCATTAGGTTCAAAAATTGGATAAAATTAAAAATTTACATCAGGTTTAAACCTTATATTTTTCAATAAGACCGAACTTGACATAGTATGTATGTCATATGGATTTACTTTAGATAAGTAAAAATAGATTCAACCTAGCCTAAACTAAATCCGATTCAATCTAATCTCTAGAGGCGTGGAGTAAGAGGGAAGTAATGCATCCTCTTGTAAGGCACACTTTTCCTCATACTTGTACTAGCTCCCCCTTCACCGTTTTTGTACCTCGATTGCCCACAAATCTTACACCATCTCAGCTCTGAGTCTTCATCCCAATATGTCATACAATTGTTCAAGCAACAACCGATCTTATTAACTGGAAGCCCAAGGCCACACAATAACTTCTTCGTTGAGTAGAAACTGTCTGCTACAACATTATGATTTGGCAAAACTTCCTTCATTAATCCAGCTACAGCATTGAATGCCTTTTCTGATAATCGATGTTCCGCAGCCATAGACAATTGCGAATGACTCTCACAACTAGGATACAATTCTTGATTTGCAGAACACAACATATCATAAAATTGTTGTGCATCTGGATTTGGTTCTTCCATAAATGTATTCTGATTGAATTCGTTACCCGATGCATTCATCACCATTTCTTCGTATGTGTTTAAATTCACAAATGGTTCATCATTGGTATTTGACACTTCTTTGCTAGTGACAGTTAGAAACATTTCCTCAGTTTCACCATGACAGTTCCAAACATCGTACGCAGAAACAAACCCCTTTTTACACAAGTGCACCTTCACAATTTCAACATCTCTATAGGATTTATTATGACACTTGCGTAAGTTGCAGGGGCACCTGATCCTAGGCCCATCCATCCATTCGGGTTGACTACATGCAAATGCAATAAATTCTTCCAATCCATTCAAAAAATCTGGATTAAGCAACCCATCTTTTAACCTTACATACATCCACGAGCGAGCCCCACTCATTTTTGACCAACTTATACAATTCCTAGTAAACCATTAAATGAGACAACAATATAATTTTGCATTAGTCATTATAGCAACAGATTAATTCTTTTACACATCTAAGGTAAATTACAAATATTGTGCCTATCCAGGACCGAGGCCCAAGACCGGGGTCCGTTCAATCATTAGACTTCACATGTAAGCAAGTGTCCTAAATGAATTCCACTTTCACTCCACCACGACTTAGGTAAGGCCCTATCCCATTCAAGATTATTTTATGTAATATGTTATTCTGCTAGAAATTATCATCGTTTACGTTAAAATTTCGGCAGCAATTCCCCATATGTTCTCCTAAATGTGTGGCTTATATGCCACACTAGGAGAATGTATGAGGATATACAAACTGCAAGCTCAACTAACGATGACGAATAGCAGACAAACATATCATAAAAAATAATCTCAAACTGTCCACTAGGACAATTTGAGAATTTGCAAGACTAAGTCTTGCAAAGTCTTAAATGGGTCTAAAGGTTATAGTGTTGTGAGAAATAATATGAAAAATCAAAGACAAGAAATAAGCCTATGGGTTGCATTAGGTTCAAAAATTGGATAAAATTAAAAATTTACATTAGGTTTGAACCTTATATTTTTCAATAAGACCGAACTTGACATAGTATGTATGTCATATGGATTTACTTTAGATAAGTAAAAATGGATTCAACCTGGCCTAAACTAAATCCGATTCAATCAATCTCTGGAGGCGTGGAGTAAGAGGGAAGTAATGCATGCACTTGTAAGGCACACTTTTCCTCCTACTTGTACTAGCTCCCCCTTCATCGTTTTTGTACCTCGATCGCCCATAAATCTTACACCATCTCAGTTCTAAGTCTTCATCCCAATATGTCATACAATTGTTCAAGCAACAATCGATCTTATTAACTGGGAGCCCAAGGCCACACTATAACTTCTTCGTTGAGTAGAAACTGTCTGCTACAACATTATGATTTGGCAAAACTTCCTTCATTAACCCAGCTACAGCATTGAATGCCTTTTCTGATAATTGATGTTCCGCAGCCATAGACAATTGCGAATGACTCTCACAACCAGGATACAATTCTTGATTTGCAGAATACAACATATCATAAAATTATTGTGCATCTGGATTTGGTTCTTCCATAAATGTTTCTGATTGAATTCGTTACCCGATGCATTCATCACAATTTCTTCATGTGTTTAAATTTACAAATGGTTCATCATTGGGATTTGACACTTCTTGGCTAGTGACAGCTGCAAACATTTCCTCAGTTTCACCATGATAGTTCCAAACATCGTAACCAGGAACAAACCCCTTTTTACACAAGTGCACCTTCACAGTTTCAACATCTCTATAGGCTTTATTCTGACACTTGTGTAAGTTGCTGGGGCACCTGATCCTAGGCCCATCTATCCATTCGGGTTGACTACATGCAAATGCAATAAATTCTTCCAATCCATTCAAAAAATCTGGATTAAGCAACCCATCTTTTAACCTTACATACATCCACGAGCGAGTCCCGCTCATTTTTGACCGACTTATACAATTCCTGGTAAACCATTAAGGGAGACAACAATATAATTTTGCATTAGTCATTATAGCAATAGATTAATTCTTTTACACATCTAAGGAAAATAAAAATATTGTGCCTATCCAGGACCGAGGCCCAGGACCGGGGTCCGTTCAATCATTATACTTCACAAATAAGCAAGTGTCCTAAATGAATTCTACTTTCACTCCAATAGGACTTAGGTAAGGCCCTATCCCATTCAAGATTATTTTATGTGATATGTTATTCTGCTAGATATTATCATCGTTTACGTTGAAATTTTGGCAAGAATTCCCCATATGTTCTCCTAAATGGGTGGCTTATATGCCACACTAGGAGAATGTATGAGAATATACAAACTGCAAGCTCAACTAACGATGACGAATAGCAGACAAACATATCGCAAAAAATAATCTCAAACAGTCCACTAGGACAATTTAAGGATTTGCAAGACTAAGTCTTGCAAAGTCTTAAACGGGTCTAAACGTTATACTGCTGTGAGAAATAATATGAAAAATCAAAGACAAGAGATAAGCCTATGGGTTGCATTAGGTTCAAAAATTGGATAAAATTAAAATTTTACATCCAGTTTGAACCTTATATTTTTCAATAAGACCGAACTTGACATAGTATGTATGTCATATGGATTTACTTTAGATAAGTAAAAATGGATTCAACCTGGCCTAAACTAAATCCGATTCAATCAAATCTCTGGAGGGGTGGAGTAAGAGGGAAGTAATGCATGCTCTTGTAAGGCACACTTTTCGTCCTACTTGTACTAGCTCCCCCTTCATCGTTTTTGTACCTCGATCGCCCATAAATCTTATACCATCTCAGTTCTGAGTCTTCATCCCAATATGTCATACAATTGTTCAAGCAACAATCGATCTTATTAACTGGGAGCCCAAGGCCACACTATAACTTCTTCGTTGAGTAGAAACTGTCTGCTACAACATTATGATTTGGCAAAACTTCCTTCATTAACCCAGCTACAGCATTGAATTCCTTTTCTGATAATTGATGTTCCGCAGCCATAGACAATTGTGAATGACTCTCACAACCAGGATACAATTCTTGATTTGCAGAATACAATATATCATAAAATTGTTGTGCATCTGGATTTGGTTCTTCCATAAATGTATTCTGATTGAATTCGTTACCCGATGCATTCATCACAATTTCTTCGTATGTGTTTAAATTCACAAATGGTTCATCATTGGGATTTGACACTTCTTGGCTAGTGACAGCTGCAAACATTTCCTCAGTTTCACCATGATAGTTCCAAACATCGTAACCAGGAACAAACCCCTTTTTACACAAGTGCACCTTCACAGTTTCAACATCTCTATAGGCTTTATTCTGACACTTGCGTAAGTTGCAGGGGCACCTGATCCTAGGCCCATCCATCCATTCGGGTTGACTACATGCAAATGAAATAAATTCTTCCAATCCATTCAAAAAATCTGGATTAAGCAACCCATCTTTTAACCTTACATATCCACGAGCGAGTCCCGCTCATTTTTGACCGACTTATACAATTCCTGGTAAACCATTAAGGGAGACAACAATATAATTTTGCATTAGTCATTATAGCAATAGATTAATTCTTTTACACATCTAAGGAAAATAAAAAATATTGTGCCTATCCAGGACCGGGGTCCGTTCAATCATTATACTTCAAAAATAAGCAAGTGTCCTAAATGAATTCTACTTTCACTCCAATAGGACTTAGGTAAGGCCCTTTCCCATTCAAGATTATTTTATGTGATATGTTATTCTGCTAGAAATTATCATCGTTTACGTTGAAATTTCGGCAGGAATTCCCCATATGTTCTCCTAAATGGGTGGCTTATATGCCACACTAGGAGAATGTATGAGAATACAAACTGCAAGCTCAACTAACGATGACGAATAGCAGACAAACATATCACAAAAAATAATCTCAAACTGTCCACTAGGACAATTTGAGAATTTGCAAGACTAAGTCTTGCAAAGTCTTAAATGGGTCTAAACGTTATACTGCTGTGAGAAATAATATGAAAAATCAAAGACAAGAGATAAGCCTATGGGTTGCATTAGGTTCAAAAATTGGATAAAATTAAAATTTTACATCCGATTTGAACCTTATATTTTTCAATAAGACCGAAATTGACATAGTATGTATGTCATATGGATTTACTTTAGATAAGTAAAAATGGATTCAACCTAGCCTAAACTAAATCCGATTCAATCTAATCTCTAGAGGCGTGGAGTAAGAGGGAAGTAATGCATCCTCTTGTAAGGCACACTTTTCCTCCTACTTATACTAGCTCCCCCTTCGTCGTTTTTGTACCTCGATTGCCCACAAATCTTACACCATGTCAGCTCTGAGTCTTCATCCCAATATGTCATACAATTGTTCAAGCAACAATCGATCTTATTAACTGGAAGCCCAAGGCCACACAATAACTTCTTCGTTGAGTAGAAACTGTCTGCTACAACATTATGATTTGGCAAAACTTCCTTCATAAACCCAGCTACAGCATTGAATGCCTTTTCTGATAATCGATGTTCCGCAGCCATAGACAATTGCGAATGACTCTCACAACCAGGATACAATTCTTGATTTGCAGAACACAACATATCATAAAATTGTTGCGCATCTGGATTTGGTTCTTCCATAAATGTATTCTGATTGAATTCGTTACCCGATGCATTCATCACCATTTCTTCGTATGTGTTTAAATTCACAAATGGTTCATCATTGGGATTTGACACTTCTTGGCTAGTGACAGCTAGAAACATTTCCTCAGTTTCACCATGACAGTTCCAAACATCGTACCCAGGAACAAACCCCTTTTTACACAAGTGCACCTTCACAGTTTCAACATCTCTATAGGATTTATTATGACACTTGCGTAAGTTGCAGGGGCACCTGATCCTGGCCCATCCATCCATTTGGGTTGACTACATGCAAATGCAATAAATTCTTCCGATCCATTCAAAAAATCTGGATTAAGCAACCCATCTTTTAACCTTACATACATCCACGAGCGAGCCCCGCTCATTTTTGACCAACTTATACAATTCCTAGTAAACCATTAAATGAGACAACAATATAATTTTGCATTAGTCATTATAGCAACAGATTAATTCTTTTACATATCTAAGGTAAATAACAAATATTGTGCCTATCCAGGACCGAGGCCCAGGACCGGGGTCCGTTCAATCATTAGACTTCACAAGTAAGCAAGTGTCCTAAATGAATTCCACTTTCACTCCACTACGACTTAGGTAAGGCCCTATCCCTTCAAGATTATTTTATGTAATATGTTATTCTGCTAGAAATTATCATCGTTTACGTTGAAATTTCGGCAGCAATTCCCCATATGTTCTCCTAAATGTGTGGCTTATATGCCACACTAGGAGAATGTATGAGAATATACAAACTGCAAGCTCAACTAACGATGACGAATAGCAGACAAACATATCACAAAAATAATCTCAAACTGTCCACTAGGACAATTTGAGAATTTGCAAGACTAAGTCTTGCAAAGTCTTAAATGGGTCTAAAGGTTATAGTGTTGTGAGAAATAATATGAAAAATCAAAGACAAGAAATAAGCCTATGGGTTGCATTAGGTTCAAAATTGGATAAAATTAAAATTTACATTAGGTTTGAACCTTATATTTTTCAATAAGACCGAACTTGACATAGTATGTATGTCATATGGATTTACTTTAGATAAGTAAAAATGGATTCAACCTGGCCTAAACTAAATCCGATTCAATCAAATCTCTGGAGGCGTGGAGTAAGAGGGAAGTAATGCATCCTCTTGTAAGGCACACTTTTCCTCCTACTTGTACTAGCTCCCCCTTCATCGTTTTTGTACCTCGATCGCCCAAAATCTTACACCATCTCAGCTCTGAGTCTTCATCCCAATATGTCATACAATTGTTCAAGCAACAATCGATCTTATTAACTGGGAGCCCAAGGCCACACATAACTTCTTCGTTGAGTAGAAACTGTCTGCTACAACATTATGATTTGGCAAAACTTCCTTCATTAACCCAGCTACAGCATTGAATGCCTTTTCTGATAATATGTTCCACAGCCATAGACAATTGCGAATGACTCTCACAACCAGGATACAATTCTTGATTTGCAGAACACAACATATCATAAAATTGTTGTGCATCTGGATTTGGTTCTTCCATAAATGTATTCTGATTGAATTCGTTACCCGATGCATTCATCACAATTTCTTCGTATGTGTTTAAATTCACAAATGGTTCATCATTGGGATTTGACACTTCTTGGCTAGTGACAGCTGCAAACATTTCCTCAGTTTCACCATGACAGTTCCAAACATCGTACCCAGGAACAAACCCCTTTTTACACAAGTGCACCTCACAGTTTCAACATCTCTATGGGCTTTATTCTGACACTTGCGTAAGTTGCAGGGGCACCTGATCCTAGGCCCATCCATCCATTCGGGTTGACTACATGCAAATGCAATAAATTCTTCCAATCCATTCAAAAATGGATTAAGCAACCCATCTTTTAACCTTACATACATCCACGAGCGAGCCCCGCTCATTTTTGACCGACTATACAATTCCTGGTAAACCATTAAAGGAGACAACAATATAATTTTGCATTAGTCATATAGCAATAGATTAATTCTTTTACACATCTAAGGTAAATAACAAATATTGTGCTTATCCAGGACCGAGGCCCAGGACTGGGTCCATTCAATCATTAGACTTCACAAGTAAGCAAGTGTCCTAAATGAATTCCACTTTCACTCCACTAGGACTAAGGTAAGGCCCTATCCCATTCATGATTATTTTATGTGATATGTTATTCTGCTAGAAATTATCATCGTTTTCGTTGAAATTTTGGCAGCAATTCCCATATGTTCTCCTAAATGTGTGGCTTATATGCCACACTAGGAGAATGTATGAGGATATACAAACTGCAAGCTCAACTAACGATGACGAATAGCAGACAAACATATCGCAAAAAATAATCTCAAACTGTCCACTAGGACAATTTGAGAATTTGCAAGACTAAGTCTTGCAAAGTCTTAAACAGGTCTAAAGGTTATAGTGTTGAGAAATAATATGAAAAATCAAAGACAAGAAAAAAGCCTATGGGTTGCATTAGGTTCAAAAATTGGATAAAATTAAAATTTTACATCAGGTTTGAACCTTATATTTTTCAATAAGACCGAACTTGACATAGTAGGTATGTCATATGGATTTACTTTAGATAAGTAAAAATGGATTCAACCTGGCCTAAACTAAATCCGATTCAATCTAATCTCTGGAGGCATGGAGTAAGAGGGAAGTAATGCATCCTCTTGTAAGGCACACTTTTCCCCTACCTGTACTAGCTCCCCTTTGCCGTTTTTGTACCTCGATTGCCCACAAATCTTACACCATCTCAGCTCTGAGTCTTCATCCCAATATGTCATACAATTGTTCAAGCAACAATCGATCTTATTAACTGGGAGCCCAAGGCCACACAATAACTTCTTCGTTGAGTAGAAACTGTCTGCTACAACATTATGATTTGGCAAAACTTCCTTCATTAACCCAGCTACAGCATTGAATGCCTTTCTGATAATCGATGTTCCGCAGCCATAGACAATTGCAATGACTCTCACAACCAGGATACAATTCTTGATTTGCAGAACACAACATATCATAAATTATTGTGCATCTGGATTTGGTTCTTCCATAAATGTATTCTGATTGAATTTGTTACCCGATGCATTCATCACATTTCTTCGTATGTGTTTAAATTCACAAATGGTTCATCATTGGGATTTGACACTTCTTGGCTAGTGACAGCTGGAAACATTTCCTCAGTTTCACCATGACAGTTCCAAACATCGTACCAGGAACAAACCCCTTTTTACACAAGTGCACCTTCACAGTTTCAACATCTCTATAGGCTTTATTCTGACACTTGCGTAAGTTGCAGGGGCACCTGATCCTAGGCCCATCCATCCATTCGGGTTGACTACATGCAAATGCAATAAATTCTTCCAATCCATTCAAAAAATCTGGATTAAGCAACCCATCTTTTAACCTTACATACATCCACGAGCGAGCCCCCTCATTTTTGACCGACTTATACAATTCCTGGTAAACCATTAAATGAGACAACAATATAATTTTGCATTAGTCATTATAGCAACAGATTAATTCTTTTACACATCTAAGGTAAATAACAAATATTGTGCCTATCCAGGACCGAGGCCCAGGACCGGGGTCCGTTCAATCATTAGACTTCACAAGTAAGCAAGTGTCCTAAATGAATTCCACTTTCACTCCACTACGACTTAGGTAAGGCCCTATCCCATTCAAGATTATTTTATGTGATATGTTATTCTGCTAGAAATTATCATCGTTTACGTTGAAATTTGGCAGCAATTCCCATATGTTCTCCTAAATGTGTGGCTTATATGCCACACTAGGAGAACGTATGAGGATATACAAACTGCAAGCTCAACTAACGATGACGAATAGCAGACAAACATATCGCAAAAAATAATCTCAAACTGTCCACTAGGACAATTTGAGAATTTGCAAGACTAAGTCTTGCAAAGTCTTAAACGGGTCTAAAGGTTATAGTTGTGAGAAATAATATGAAAAATCAAAGACAAGAAATAAGCCTATGGGTTGCATTAGTTCAAAAATTGGATAAAATTAAAATTTACATCATGTTTGAACCTTATATTTTTCAATAAGACCGAACTTGACATAGTATGTATGTCATATGGATTTACTTTAGATAAGTAAAAATGGATTCAACCTGGCCTAAACTAAATCCGATTCAATCTAATCTCTGGAGGCGTGTAGTAAGAGGGAAGCAATGCATCCTCTTGTAAGGCACACTTTTCCTCCTACTTGTACTAGCTCCCCCTTCATCGTTTTTGTACCTCGATTGCCCACAAATCTTACACCATCTCAGCTCTGAGTCTTCATCCCAATATATCATACAATTGTTCAAGCAACAATCGATCTTATTAACTGGGAGCCCAAGGCCACACAATAACTTCTTCGTTGAGTAGAAACTGTCTGCTACAACATTATGATTTGGCAAAACTTCCTTCATTAACCCAGCTACAGCATTGAATGTCTTTTCTGATAATCGATATTCCGCAGCCATAGACAATTGCGAATGACTCTCACAACCAGGATACAATTCTTGATTTGCAGAATACAACATATCATAAAATTGTTGTGCATCTGGATTTGGTTCTTCCATAAATGTATTCTGATTGAATTGTTACCCGATGCATTCATCACATTTTCTTCGTATGTGTTTAAATTCACAAATGGTTCATCATTGGGATTTGACACTTCTTGGCTAGTGACAGCTGCAAACATTTCCTCAGTTTCACCATGACAGTTCCAAACATCGTACCAGGAACAAACCCCTTTTTACACAATGCACCTTCACAGTTTCAACATCTCTATAGGCTTTATTCTGACACTTGCGTAAGTTGCAGGGGCACCTGATCCTAGGCCCATCCATCCATTCGGGTTGACTACATGCAAATGTAATAAATTATTCCAATCCATTCAAAAAATCTGGATTAAGCAACCCATCTTTTAACCTTACATACATCCACGAGCGAGCCCCCCTCATTTTTGACCGACTTATACAATTCCTGGTAAACCATTAAAGGAGACAACAATATAATTTTGCATTAGTCATTATAGCAATAGATTAATTCTTTTACACATCTAAGGTAAATAAAAAATATTGTGCTATCCAGGACCGAGGCCCAGGACTGGGGTCCATTCAATCATTAGACTTCACAAGTAAGCAAGTGTCCTAAATGAATTCCACCTTCACTCCACTAGGACTAAGGTAAGGCCCTATCCCATTCATGATTATTTTATGTGATATGTTATTCTGCTAGAAATTATCATCGTTTACGTTGAAATTTCGGCAGCAATTCCCCATATGTTCTCCTAAATGTGTGGCTTATATGCCACACTAGGAGAACGTATGAGGATATACAAACTGCAAGCTCAACTAACGATGACGAATAGCAGACAAACATATCGCAAAAAATAATCTCAAACTGTCCACTAGGACAATTTGAGAATTTGCAAGACTAAGTCTTGCAAAGTCTTAAACGGGTCTAAAGGTTATAGTGCTGTGAGAAATAATATGAAAAATCAAAGACAAGAAATAAGCCTATGGGTTGCATTAGGTTCAAAAATTGGATAAAATTAAAATTTTACATCAGGTTTGAACCTTATATTTTTCAATAAGACCGAACTTGACATAGTAGGTATGTCATATGGATTTACTTTAGATAAGTAAAAATGGATTCAACCTGGCCTAAACTAAATCCGATTCAATCTAATCTCTGGAGGCATGGAGTAAGAGGGAAGTAATGCATCCTCTTGTAAGGCACACTTTTCCTCCTACTGTACTAGCTCCCCCTTTGCCGTTTTTGTACCTCGATAGCCCACAAATCTTACACCATCTCAGCTCTGAGTCTTCATCCCAATATGTCATACAATGTTCAAGCAACAATCGATCTTATTAACTGGGAGCCCAAGGCCACACATAACTTCTTCGTTGCTACAACATTATGATTTCGCAAAACTTCCTTCATTAACCCAGCTACAGCATTGAATGCCTTTTTTGATAATCGATGTTCTGCAGCCATAGACAATTGTGAATGACTCTCACAACCAGGATACAATTCTTGATTTGCAGAATACAACATATCATAAAATTGTTGTGCATCTGGATTTGGTTCTTCCATAAATGTATTCTGATTGAATTCGTTACCCGATGCATTCATCACAATTTCTTCGTATGTGTTTAAATTCACAAATGGTTCATCATTGGGATTTGACACTTCTTGGCTAGTGACAGCTGGAAACATTTCCTCAGTTTCACCATGACAGTTCCAAACATCGTACCCAGGAACAAACCCTTTTTTACACAAGTGCACCTTCACAGTTTCAACATCTCTATAGGCTTTATTATGACACTTGCGTAAGTTGCAGGGGCACCTGATCCTAGGCCCATCCATCCATTCGGGTTGACTACATGCAAATGCAATAAATTCTTCCAATCCATTCAAAAATCTGGATTAAGCAACCCATCTTTTAACCTTACATACATCCACGAGCGAGCCCCGCTCATTTTTACCGACTTATACAATTCCTGTAAACCATTAAATGAGACAACAATATAATTTTGCATTAGTCATTATAGCAACAGATTAATTCTTTTACACATCTAAGGTAAATAACAAATATTGTGCTTATCCAGGACCGAGGCCCAGGACCGGGGTCCGTTCAATCATTAGACTTCACAAGTAAGCAAGTGTCCTAAATGAATTCCACTTTCACTCCACTACGACTTAGGTAAGGCCCTATCCCATTCAAGATTATTTTATGTGATATGTTATTCTGCTAGAAATTATCATCGTTTACGTTGAAATTTCGGCAGCAATTCCCCATATGTTCTCCTAAATGTGTGGCTTATATGCCACACTAGGAGAACTTATGATATATACAAACTGCAAGCTCAACTAACGATGACGAATAGCAGACAAACATATCACAAAAAATCTCAAACTGTCCACTAGGACAATTTGAGAATTTGCAAGACTAAGTCTTGCAAAGTCTTAAATGGGTCTAAAGGTTATAGTTATGAGAAATAATATGAAAAATCAAAGACAAGAAATAAGCCTATGGGTTGCATTAGTTCAAAAATTGGATAAAATTAAAAATTTACATCATGTTTGAACCTTATATTTTTCAATAAGACCGAACTTGACATAGTATGTATGTCATATGGATTTACTTTAGATAAGTAAAAATGGATTCAACCTGGCCTAAACTAAATCCGATTCAATCTAATCTCTGGAGGTGTGTAGTAAGAGGGAAGTAATGCATCCTCTTGTAAGGCACACTTTTCCTCCTACTTGTACTAGCTCCCCTTCATCGTTTTTGTACCTCGATTGCCCACAAATCTTACACCATCTCAGCTCTGAGTCTTCATCCCAATATATCATACAATTGTTCAAGCAACAATCGATCTTATTAACTGGGAGCCCAAGGCCACACAATAACTTCTTCGTTGAGTAGAAACTGTCTGCTACAACATTATGATTTGGCAAAACTTCCTTCATTAACCCAGCTACAGCATTGAATGTCTTTTCTGATAATCGATATTCCGCAGCCATAGACAATTGCGAATGACTCTCACAACCAGGATACAATTCTTGATTTGCAGAATACAACATATCATAAAATTGTTGTGCATCTGGATTTGGTTCTTCCATAAATGTATTCTGATTGAATTTGTTACCCGATGCATTCATCACAATTTCTTCGTATGTGTTTAAATTCACAAATGGTTCATCATTGGGATTTGACACTTCTTGGCTAGTGACAGCTGCAAACATTTCCTCAGTTTCACCATGACAGTTCCAAACATCGTACCCAGGAACAAACCCCTTTTTACACAATGCACCTTCACAGTTTCAACATCTCTATAGGCTTTATTCTGACACTTGCGTAAGTTGCAGGGGCACCTGATCCTAGGCCCATCCATCCATTTGGGTTGACTACATGCAATTTAATAAATTATTCCAATCCATTCAAAAAATCTGGATTAAGCAACCCATCTTTTAACCTTACATACATCCACGAGCGAGCCCCCTCATTTTTGACCGACTTATACAATTCCTGGTAAACCATTAAAGGAGACAACAATATAATTTTGCATTAGTCATTATAGCAATAGATTAATTCTTTTACACATCTAAGGTAAATAACAAATATTGTGCTTATCCAGGACCGAGGCCCAGGACTAGGGTCCGTTCAATCATTAGACTTCACAAGTAAGCAAGTGTCCTAAATGAATTCCACTTCACTCCACTAGGACTAAGGTAAGGCCCTATCCCATTCATGATTATTTTATGTGATATGTTATTCTGCTAGAAATTATCATCGTTTACGTTGAAATTTCGGCAGCAATTCCCCATATGTTCTCCAAAATGTGTGGCTTATATGCCACACTAGGAGAACGTATGAGGATATACAAATTGCAAGCTCAACTAACGATGACGAATAGCAGACAAACATATCGCAAAAAATAATCTCAAACTGTCCACTAGGACAATTTGAGAATTTCCAAGACTAAGTCTTGCAAAGTCTTAAACGGTCTAAAGGTTATAGTGTTGTGAGAATAATATGAAAAATCAAAGACAAGAAATAAGCCTATGGGTTGCATTAGGTTCAAAAATTGGATAAAATTAAAATTTTACATCAGGTTTGAACCTTATATTTTTCAATAAGACCGAACTTGACATAGTAGGTATGTCATATGGATTTACTTTAGATAAGTAAAAATGGATTCAACCTGGCCTAAACTAAATCCGATTCAATCTAATCTCTGGAGGCATGGAGTAAGAGGGAAGTAATGCATCCTCTTGTAAGGCACACTTTTCCTCCTACCTGTACTAGCTCCCCCTTCGCCGTTTTTGTACCTCGATAGCCCACAAATCTTACACCATCTCAGCTCTGAGTCTTCATCCCAATATATCATACAATTGTTCAAGCAACAATCGATCTTATTAACTGGGAGCCCAAGGCCACACAATAACTTCTTCGTTGCTACAACATTATGATTTCGCAAAACTTCCTTCATTAACCCAGCTACAGCATTGAATGCCTTTTTTGATAATCGATGTTCTGCAGCCATAGACAATTGTGAATGACTCTCACAACCAGATACAATTCTTGATTTGCAGAATACAACATATCATAAAATTATTGTGCATCTGGATTTGGTTCTTCCATAAATGTATTCTGATTGAATTCGTTACCCGATGCATTCATCACAATTTCTTCGTATGTGTTTAAATTCACAAATGGTTCATCATTGGGATTTGACACTTCTTGGCTAGTGACAGCTGCAAACATTTCCTCAGTTTCACCATGACAGTTCCAAACATCGTACCCAGGAACAAACCCTTTTTACACAAATGCACCTTCACAGTTTCAACATCTCTATAGGCTTTATTCTGACACTTGCGTAAGTTGCAGGGGCACCTGATCCTAGGCCCATCCATCCATTCGGGTTGACTACATGCAAATGTAATAAATTCTTCCAATCCATTCAAAAAATCTGGATTAAGCAACCCATCTTTAACCTTACATACATCCACGAGCGAGCCCCGCTCATTTTGACCGACTTATACAATTCCTGGTAAACCATTAAAGGAGACAACAATATAATTTTGCATTAGTCATTATAGCAATAGATTAATTCTTTTACACATCTAAGGTAAATAACAAATATTGTGCTTATCCAGGACCGAGGCCCAGGACTGGGGTCCGTTCAATCATTAGACTTCACAAGTAAGCAAGTGTCCTAAATGAATTCCACCTTCACTCCACTAGGACTAGGTAAGGCCCTATCCCATTCATGATTATTTTATGTGATATGTTATTCTGCTAGAAATTATCATCGTTTACGTTGAAATTTCGGCAGCAATTCCCCAATGTTCTCCTAAATGTGTGGCTTATATGCCACACTAGGAGAATGTATGAGGATATACAAACTGCAAGCTCAACTAACGATGACGAATAGCAGACAAACATATCGCAAAAATAATCTCAAACTGTCCACTAGGACAATTTGAGAATTTGCAAGACTAAGTCTTGCAAAGTCTTAAACGGGTCTAAAGGTTATAGTGCTGTGAGAAATAATATGAAAAATCAAAGACAAGAAATAAGCCTATGGGTTGCATTAGGTTCAAAAATTGGATAAAATTAAAATTTTACATCAGGTTTGAACCTTATATTTTTCAATAAGACCGAACTTGACATAGTAGGTATGTCATATGGATTTACTTTAGATAAGTAAAAATGGATTCAACCTGGCCTAAACTAAATCCGATTCAATCTAATCTCTGGAGGCATGGAGTAAGAGGGAAGTAATGCATCCTCTTGTAAGGTACACTTTTCCTCCTACTGTACTAGCTCCCCCTTTGCCGTTTTTGTACCTCGATAGCCCACAAATCTTACACCATCTCAGCTCTGAGTCTTCATCCCAATATGTCATACAATTGTTCAAGCAACAATCGATCTTATTAACTGGGAGCCCAAGGCCACACAATAACTTCTTCGTTGCTACAACATTATGATTTCGCAAAACTTCCTTCATTAACCCAGCTACAGCATTGAATGCCTTTTTTGATAATCGATGTTCGCAGCCATAGACAATTGTGAATGACTCTCACAACCAGAATACAATTCTTGATTTGCAGAATACAACATATCATAAAATTGTTGTGCATCTGGATTTGGTTCTTCCATAAATGTATTCTGATTGAATTCGTTACCCGATGCATTCATCACAATTTCTTCGTATGTGTTTAAATTCACAAATGGTTCATCATTGGGATTTGACACTTCTTGGCTAGTGACAGCTGCAAACATTCCTCAGTTTCACCATGATAGTTCCAAACATCGTACCCAGGAACAAACCCCTTTTTACACAAGTGCACCTTCACAGTTTCAACATCTATATAGGCTTTATTCTGACACTTGCTTAAGTTGCAGGGGCACCTGATCCTAGGCCCATCCATCCATTCGGGTTGACTACATGCAAATGCAATAAATTCTTCCAATCCATTCAAAAAATCTGGATTAAGCAACCCATCTTTTAACCTTACATACATCCACGAGCGAGCCCCACTCATTTTTGACCGACTTATACAATTCCTGGTAAACCATTAAAGGAGACAACAATATAATTTTGCATTAGCCATATAGCAACAGATTAATTCTTTTACACATCTAAGGTAAATAACAAATATTGTGCCTATCCAGGACCCAGGCCCAGGACCGGGGTCCGTTCAATCATTAGACTTCACAAGTAAGCAAGTGTCCTAAATGAATTCCACTTTCACTCACTATGACTTAGGTAAGGCCCTATCCCATTCAAGATTATTTTAAGTGATATATTATTCTGCTAGAAATTATCATCGTTTACGTTAAAATTTTGGCAACAATTCCCCATATGTTCTCCTAAATGTGTGGCTTATATGCCACGCTAGGAGAACGTATGAGGATATACAAACTGCAAGGTCAACTAACGATGACGAATAGTAGACAAACATATCGCAAAAAATAATCTCAAACTATCCACTAGGACAATTTGAGAATTTGAAAGACTAAGTCTTGCAAAGTCTTAAATGGGTCTAAAGGTTATAGTGCTGTGAGAAATAATATGAAAAAGCAAAGACAAGAAATAAGCCTATGGGTTGCATTAGGTTCAAAAATTGGATAAAATTAAAATTTTACATCAGGTTTGAACCTTATATTTTTCAATAAGACCGAACTTGACATAGTATGTATCTCATATGGATTTACTTTAGATAAGTAAAAATGGATTCAACCTGGCCTAAACTAAATCGATTCAATCTAATCTCTGGAGGCATGGAGTAAGAGGGAAGTAATGCATCCTCTTGTAAGGCACACTTTTCCTCCTACTTGTACTAGCTCCCCCTTCGCCATTTTTGTACCTCGATTGCCACAAATCTTACACCATCTCAGCTCTGAGTCTTCATCCCAATATGTCATACAATTATTCAACCAACAATCGATCTTAACTGGGAGCCCAAGGCCACACAATAACTTCTTCGTTGAGTAGAAACTATCTGCTACAACATTATGATTTGGCAAAACTTTCTTCATTAACCCAGCTACAGCATTGAATGCCTTTTCTGATAATATGTTCCGCAGCCATAGACAATTACGAATGACTCTCACAACCAGGATACAATTCTTGATTTGCAGAACATAACATATCAAAAATTGTTATGCATCTGGATTTGGTTCTTCCATAAATGTATTCTGATTGAATTCGTTACCCGATGCATTCATCACATTTCTTCGTATGTGTTTAAATTCACAAATAGTTCATCATTGGGATTTGACACTTCTTGGCTAGTGACAGCTGCAAACATTTCCTCAGTTTCACCATGATAGTTCCAAACATCGTAACCAGGAACAAACCCCTTTTTACACAAGTGCACCTTCACAGTTTCAACATCTCTATAGGCTTTATTCTGACACTTGCGTAAGTTGCAGGGGCACCTGATCCTAGGCCCATCCATCCATTCGGGTTGACTACATGCAAATGCAATAAATTCTTCCAATCCATTCAAAAAATCTGGATTAAGCAACCCATCTTTTAACCTTACATACATCCACGAGCGAGTCCCGCTCATTTTTGACCGACTTATACAATTCCTGGTAAACCGTTAAGGGAGACATCAATATAATTTTGCATTAATCATTATAGCAATAGATTAATTCTTTTACACATCTAAGGAAAATAAAAAATATTGTGCCTATCCAGGACCGAGCCCAGGACCGGGGTCCGTTCAATCATTATACTTCACAAATAAGCAAGTGTCCTAAATGAATTCTACTTTCACTCCAATAGGACTTAGGTAAGGCCCTATCCCATTCAAGATTATTTTATGTGATATGTTATTCTGCTAGAAATTATCATCATTTACGTTGAAATTTCGGCAGGAATTCCCCATATGTTCTCCTAAATGGGTGGCTTATATGCCACACTAGGAGAATGTATGAGAATATACAAACTGCAAGCTCAACTAACGATGACGAATAGCAGACAAACATATCGCAAAAAATAATCTCAAACAGTCCACTAGGACAATTTAAGGATTTGCAAGACTAAGTCTTGCAAAGTCTTAAATGGGTCTAAACGTTATACTGCTGTGAGAAATAATATGAAAAATCAAAGACAAGAGATAAGCCTATGGGTTGCATTAGGTTCAAAAATTGGAAAAATTAAAATTTTACATCCGGTTTGAACCTTATATTTTTCAATAAGACCGAACTTGACATAGTATGTATGTCATATGGATTTACTTTAGATAAGTAAAAATGGATTCAACCTGGCTTAAACTAAATCCGATTCAATCTAATCTCTAGAGGCATGGAGTAAGAGGGAAGTAATGCATCCTCTTGTAAGGCACACTTTTCCTCCTACTTGTACTAGCTCCCCCTTCACCGTTTTTGTACCTCGATTGCCCACAAATCTTACACCATCTCAGCTCTCAGTCTTCATCCCAATATGTCATACAATTGTTCAAGCAACAATCGAACTTATTAACTGGGAGCCCAAGGCCACACAATAACTTCTTTGTTGAGTAGAAACTATCTGCTACAACATTATGATTTGGCAAAACTTCCTTCATTAACCAGCTATAGCATTGAATGCCTTTTCTGATAATCGATGTTCCGCAGCCATAGACAATTACGAATGACTCTCACAACCAGGATACAATCTTGATTTGCAGAACACAACATATCATAAAATTATTGTGCATCTGGATTTGGTTCTCCAATAAATGTATTCTGATTGAATTCATTACCCGATGCATTCATCACCATTTCTTCGTATGTGTTTAAATTCACAAATGGTTCATCATTTGGATTTGACACTTCTTGGCTAGTGACAGCTGCAAACATTTCCTCAGTTTCACCATGACAGTTCCAAACATCGTAACCAGGAACAAACCCCTTTTTACACAAGTGCACCTTCACAGTTTTAACATCTCTATAGGCTTTATTCTGACACTTGCGTAAGTTGCAGGGGCACTGATCCTAGGCCCATCCATCCATTCGGGTTCACTACATGCAAATGCAATAAATTCTTCCAATCCATTCAAAAAATTGGATTAAGCAACCCATCTTTTAACCTTACATACATCCACGAGCGAGCCCCGCTCATTTTTGACCGACTTATACAATTCCTGGTAAACCATTAAGGGAGACAACAATATAATTTTGCATTAGTCATTATAGCAATAGATTAATTCTTTTACACATCTAAGGAAATAAAATATTGTGCCTATCCAGGACCGAGGCCCAGGACCGGGGTCCGTTCAATCATTAGACTTCACAAGTAAGCAAGTGTCCTAAATGAATTCTACTTTCACTCCACTAGGACTTAGGTAAGGCCCTATCCCATTCAAGATTATTTTATGTAATATGTTATTCTGCTAGAAATTATCATCGTTTATGTTGAAATTTCGGCAGCAATTCCCCATATGTTCTCCTAAATGTGTTGCTTATATGCCACACTAGGAGAATGTATGAGAATATAAACTGCAAGCTCAACTAACGATGACGAATAGCAGATAAACATATCGCAAAAATAATCTCAAACTGTCCACTAGGACAATTTGAGAATTTGTAAGACTAAGTCTTGCAAAGTCTTAAACGGGTCTAAAGGTTACTGCTGTGAGAAATAATATGAAAAATCAAAGACAAGAGATAAGCCTATGGGTTGCATTAGGTTCAAAAATTGGATAAAATTAAAATTTTACATCAGGTTTGAACCTTATATTTTTCAATAAGACCGAACTTGACGTAGTATGTATGTCATATGGATTTACTTTAGATAAGTAAAAATGGATTCAACCTGGCCTAAACTAAATCCGATTCAATCTAATCTCTAGAGGCATGGAGTAAGAGGGAAGTAATGCATCCTCTTGTAAGGCACACTTTTCCTCCTACTTGTACTAGCTTCCCCTTCGCCGTTTTTGTACCTCGATTGCCCACAAATCTTATACCATCTCAGCTCTGAGTCTTCATCCCAATATGTCATACAATTGTTCAAGCAACAATCATCTTATTAACTGGGAGCCCAAGGCCACACAATAACTTCTTCGTTGAGTAGAAACTATCTGCTACAACATTATGATTTGGCAAAACTTCCTTCATTAACCCAGCTACAGCATTGAATGCCTTTTCTGATAATCAATGTTCCGCAGCCATAGACAATTACGAATGACTCTCACAACCAGGATACAATTCTTGATTTGTAGAACACAACATATCATAAAATTATTGTGCATCTGGATTTGGTTCTTCCATAAATGTATTCTGATTGAATTCGTTACCCGATGCATTCATCACCATTTCTTCGTATGTGTTTAAATTCACAAATGGTTCATCATTGGGATTTGACACTTCTTGGCTAGTGACAGCTGCAAACATTTCCTCAGTTTCACCATGACAGTTCCAAACATCGTAACCAGGAACAAACCCCTTTTTACACAAGTGCACCTTCACAGTTTCAACATCTCTATAGGCTTTATTCTAACACTTGCGTAAGTTGCAGGGGCACCTGATCCTAGGCCCATCCATCCATTCGGATTGAGTACATGCAAATGCAATAAATTCTTCAATCCATTCAAAAAATCTGGATTAAGCAACCCATCTTTTAACCTTACATACATCCACGAGCGAGCCCCGCTCATTTTTGACCGACTTATACAATTCCTGGTAAACCATTAAGGGAGACAACAATATAATTTTGCATTAGTCATTATAGCAATAGATTAATTCTTTTACACATCTAAGGTAAATAACAAATATTGTGCCTATCCAGGACCGAGGCCCAGGACCGGGGTCCGTTCAATCATTAGACTTCACAAGTAAGCAAGTTTCCTAAATGAATTTCACTTTCACTCTACTAGGACTAAGGTAAGGCCTTATCCCTTTCATGATTATTTTATGTGATATGTTATTTTGCTAGAAATTATCATCGTTTACGTTGAAATTTCAGCAGTAATTCCCCATATGTTCTCCTAAATGTGTGGCTTATATGCCACACTAGGAGAACGTATGAGAATATAGAAACTGCAAGCTCAACTAACGATGACGAATAGTAGACAAACATATCGCAAAAAATAATCTCAAACTATCCACTAGGACAATTTGAGAATTTGCAAGACTAAGTCTTGCAAAGTCTTAAACGGGTCTAAAGGTTATACTGCTGTGAGAAATAATATGAAAAATCAAAGACAAGAGATAAGCCTATGGGTTGCATTAGGTTCAAAAATTGGATAAAATTAAAATTTTACATCAGGTTTGAACCTTATATTTTTCAATAAGATCGAACTTGACATAGTATGTATGTCATATAGATTTACTTTAGATAAGTAAAAATGGATTCAACCTGGCCTAAACTAAATCCGATTCAATCTAATCTCTAGATGCGTGGAGTAAGAGGGAAGTAATGCATCCTCTTGTAAGGCACACTTTTCCTCCTACTTGTACTAGCTCCCCCTTAGCCATTTTTGTACCTCGATTTCCCACAAATCTTACACCATCTCAGCTCTGAGTCTTCATCCCAATATGTCATACAATTGTTCAAGCAACAATTGATCTTATTAACTGGGAGCCCAAGGCCACACAATAACTTCTTCGTTGAGTAGAAACTATCTGCTAGAACATTATGATTTGGCAAAACTTCCTTCATTAACCCAGCTACAGCATTAAATGCCTTCTCTGATCATCGATGTTCCGCAGCCCTAAACAATTGCGAATGACTCTCACAACCATGATACAATTCTTGATTTGCAAAACACAATATATCATAAAATTATTGTGCATCTAGATTTGGTTCTTCCATAAATGTATTCTGATTGAATTCGTTACCCAATGCATTCATCACAATTTATTCGTATGTGTTTAAATTCACAAATGGTTCATCATTGGGATTTGACACTTCTTGGCTAGTGACAGCTACAAACATTTCCTCAGTTTCACCATGATAGTTCCAAACATCGTACCCAGGAACAAACCCCTTTTTATACAAGTGCACTTTCACATTTTCAACATCTCTATAGGCTTTATTCTGACACTTGCGTAAGTTGCAGGGGCACCTGATCCTAGGCCCATCCATCCATTCGGTTTGACTACATGCAAATGCAATAAATTCTTCCAATCCATTCAAAAAATATGGATTAAGCAACCCATCTTTTAACCTTACATACATCCACGAGCGAGCCCCGCTCATTTTTGACCGACTTATACAATTCCTAGTAAACCATTAAAGGAGACAACAATATAATTTTGCATTAGTCATTATAGCAATAGATTAATTCTTTTACACATCTAAGGTAAATAACAAATATTGTGCCTATCCAGGACCGAGGCCTAGGACCGGGGTCCGTTCAATCATTAGACTTCACAAGTAAGCAAGTATCCTAAATAAATTCCACTTTCACTCCACTAGGACTTAGGTAAGGCCCTATCCCATTCAAGATTATTTTATGTGATATGTTATTATGCTAAAAATTATCATCGTTTACGTTGACATTTTGGCAGCAATTCCTATTTGTTCTCCTAAATGTGTGGCTTATATGCCACACTAGGAGAACGTATGAGGATATACAAACTGCAAGCTCAACTAACGATGACGAATAGCAGACAAACATATCGCAAAAATAATCTCAAACTGTCCACTAGGACAATTTGAGAATTTGCAAGACTAAGTCTTGCAAAGTCTTAAACGGGTCTAAAGGTTATAGTGCTATGAGAAATAATATGAAAAATCAAAGACAAGAAATAAGCCTATGGGTTGCATTAGGTTCAAAAATTGGATAAAATTAAAATTTTACATCAGGTTTGAACCTTATATTTTTCAATAAGACCGAACTTGGCATTGTATGTATGTCATATGGATTTACTTTAGATAATTAAAAATGGATTCAACCTGGCCTAAACTAAATCTGATTCAATCTAATAACTCAAATCACATAAAAGCTATGCTCTTATCTCAAATTCTTTTTATTACGATGAGTTATATTCTTTCATTAGTTGAATATGAGTTCACTATATCAATTTAATATTCCTGCATTAAATTTAGTTCTAAATGAGCTATATCATTTTTTCTTCATGATATCAAATTTATTTTGATTGGTTGGTTTAGAATTTGAGGAAATATATCAAATTATAGTTTGCTATATCAAATTTCTTTCAATTTAAGAACATGATTCTTCTAAATTTTTTTCTAATTTGCTAAGAAAATGATTGTGACAATATTTAAAAATTTAATCATCTAAACTATCAAAACCATATAAATTGAATGATAAGCATTCTAATAATAATATATCATGAATAATATTTTAAGAAATAAACAGATTCGATAACACAAGACATTTACAAATCTAAATATTTAAAATTTAAATATATCAAATATTATGCAAATTTCAAAGTATGCATTACAAGATTATAGACTACGTGCAAATTTCTCTAATATTTCATGTAAAATTGAGTTCATAAACATAAATAAATTAAACAAAAAAAAATTCATAATAAATGAAAAAAAACCCCGATCAGCGATCGATCCAAGCCATGATCCCGATCAGCGATTATCAATCTCAGACCATTGCGATCAACCCGATCGGTGACGATCCGACGGTTGTGATCGATCGAAGCCATGATCCCGATCGGCGATGATCGATCTCGGACCGTTGCGATCAATCCGATCGACGACGATCCGAGGGTTGCGATCGATCCAAGCCATGATCCTGATCGGCGATGATCGATCTCGGACCGTTGCGATCAACCCGATCTACGATGATCGATCTCGGACCATTGCGATCAATTCGATCGGCGATGATCCGACGGTTGCGATCGATCCAAGCCATGATCCCGATCGGCGATGATCGATCTCGGACCGTTGCGATCAACCCGATCGGCGATGATTCGACGATTGCGATCGATCGAAGCCATGATCCCGATCGACGATGATCAATCATAGACCGTTGTGATCAATCCGATCGGCGATGATCCGATGGTTGTGATCGATCCAAACCATGATCCTGATCGGCGATGATCAATCTCAGACCGTTGCGATCAATCCGATCGGCGACAATCCAACGGTTGCGATCGATCGAAGTCATGATCCCAATCGGTGATGATCAATCTCGAACCGTTGCGATCAATCCGATCGGCGATGATCCGACGGTTGCGATCGATCGAAGCCATGATCCTGATCGATGATTATCGATCTCGGACTATTGCGATCAATCCGAACGGCGACAATCCGACTGTTGCGATTGATCCAAGCAATGATCTTGATCGGCGATTATCGATCTCGGACCGTTGCGATCAATCCGATCGGCGATGATCCGATGGTTGCGATCGATCCAAGCCATGGTCCCGATAGGCAATGATCGATCCGACGCATGTGCCAAAATTAATTTTTGTAAAACAATTGTGATGCATTTTTGTTGCGTCACAATATTTTTATTTTATAATTATATTTATAAAAAATTAATTTTTTCAAAAAAATTGCGATGGATCGAAGCCATGATCCCGATCGGTGCTGATCAATCTTGGACCGTTGCGATCCATCCGATCAAAGACAATCCGATGGTTGCGATCGATCCAAGCCATGATCCCGATCGGCTATGATCGATCTCCGACCATTGTGATCCATCCGATCAGCGATGATCTGACGGTTGCGATCGATCCAAGCCATGATCCCGATCGGCGATGATCGATCTCGGACCGTTGCGATCAATCTGATTAGGGACGATCCGACGGTTGAGATCATCCAAGCCATGATCCTGATCGGCGATGATCGATCCAAACCATTGCGATCAATCCGATCGGTAACGATCCGATGGTTGTGATTGATTCAAGCCATGATCCCGATCGATGATGATCGATCTCGGACCATTGCAATCAACCCGATCGGCGATGATCGATCTCAAACCGTTGCGATCAATCCGATCAGCAACGATCTGACGGTTGCGATCGATCCAAGCCATGATCCCGATCAGCGATTATCGATCTCGGACCATTACGATCAATCCAATCGGCGACGATCCGATGGTTGCGATCGATTGAAGCCATGATCCCGATCAGCGATGATCGATCTCGGACTGTTGCGATCAACCCGATCGGCGATGATCCGATGGTTGCGATCGATCCAAGCCATGATCCCGATTGGCAATGATCGATATCAAACCATTGCGATCAATCCGATCGGCAACGATCCGACGGTTGCAATCGATCGAAGCCATGATCCCGATCGACGATGATCGATCTCGAACCGTTGCGATCAATCCGATCGGCGACGATCCGACGGTTGCGATCGATCAAGCCATGATCCCGATCAGCGATGATCGATCTCGGACCGTTGCGATCAATCCGATCAGACGATCCGACAGTTGCGATCGATCCAAGCCATGATCCTGATCGGCGATGATCGATCTCAGACCGTTGCAATCAATCCAATAGGCGACGATCCGATGGTTGCGATCGATCCAAGCCATGATCCTGATCGGCGATGATCGATCTCGGACCATTGCGATCAACCCGATCAGCGATGATCAATCTTGAACCGTTGCGATCAATCCGATCGGTGACGATCCGATTGCGATCGATCCAAGCCATGATCGATCGGTGACGATCGATCTCAGACCGTTGCAATCAACCCGATCGGCGATGATCGATCTCGGACCGTTGCGATCAATCCGATCGGCAACGATCCGACGGTTGCGATCGATCAAGCCATGATCTCGATCGGCGATGATCGATCTCAGACCATGCAATCAATCCAATCGGCGATGATCCAAAGGTTGCGATCGATCCAAGCCATGATCCCGATCGGCGATGATCGATCTCAGACCATTGCGATCAACCCGATCAGCGATGATCAATCTTGGACCATTGCGATCAATCCGATCGGCAACGATCCGACGGTTGCGATCGATCCAAGCCATGATCTCGATCGATGATGATCGATCTCAGACCATTGCGATCAACCCAATCGGCGATGATCGATCTCGGACCGTTGCGATCAATCCGATCGGCGATGATCCGACGGTTGCGATCGATCCAAGCCATGATCTCGATCGGCGATGATCGATCTCACCGTTGCGATCAATCCGATCGGCGATGATCCGACGATTGCGATCGATCGAAGCCATGATCCCAATCGGCGATGATCGATCTCGGACCATTGCGATCAATCCGATCGGCGACGATCCGACAGTTGCGATCGATCCAAGCCATGATCCCGATCGGCATGATCGATCTGGACCGTTGCGATCAATCTGATCGCGACGATCCGATGGTTGCGATCGATCGAAGCCATGATCCCGATCAGATGATCGATCTCGGACCATTGCGATCAATCCGATCGGCAATGATCCGACGGTTGCGATCGATCCAAGCCATGATCCCAATCGGCGATGATCGATCTCGGACCGTTGCGATCAATCTGATCGGTGATGATCTGACGGTTGCGATCGATCCAAGCCATGATCCTGATCGGCGATGATCGATCTCGGACCATTGCGATCAATCCAATCGACGACGATCCGACGGTTGCGATCGATCCAAGCCATGATCCCGATAGGCGATGATCGATCCGACGCATGTACCAAAATTAATTTTTAAAACAATTGCGACACATTTCATTGCATCGCAATGTTTATTTTTAATTTTTTATCTTTTAATTATTTTATAACATTTAATTTTTTTAAATAATTGCGACGCATTATTGCATCTCTAAATTAAAATTATTTTTTTTATTTTTTGATTTATTGCGTCGCTAATGCGTTACTATTTAACATAATTAATTTTTTTAAAAATTGCAATACACTGAATTGCATCGCTAATATTTTTATTTCATAATTATATTTTATAAAAAATATTTTTCTTTCAAAAACTTGCGACGCAACTTGTTGTCGTCGCAATGTTTTATTTTTTATTTTTTAATAAAATTTATTTTAAAAAAAAATTGTGACGCAATACTTGCATCGCTAAATTAAAAATTATTTTTTTTAATTTTCTGGTTATTGCATTGCTATTAACATAATTAATTTTTTTAAAAAATGCGACGCACTGAGTTGCATCGCAATCTTTTATTTCATAATTATATTTTAAAAATTAATTTTCTAATTTATTTCATCGCTAATGCGTCGCTATTTAACATAATTAATTTTTAAAAAAATTACGACGTACTGATTGGTCGCAATATTTTTTTCATAATTATATTTTATAAAAATTAATTTTTCTTCAAAAAATTGCGACACACCTATGGCGTCGCAATGTTTTATTTTTTATTT